>LT649362.1:0-32397 GCA_900128395.1 Stramenopiles sp. TOSAG23-2 | reverse complement strand
TACTATTAACTTCAATAGATAAATTAATTTCATTAAAATCATGAACGTCTCTCTGTAAATAATTAAGGTATTTATGTCTTACTATCAACACAGCATAGCGATATTTCAGTGGACTTCACACATATCCATTTGCACATATATATGAAAATATATATATATCTATGCATTTTCAGCAGGAACCGGTGGAACTTACATACACATACAAGGGGAAAATTTCAAATTTGAAATTATTTAATAAAATTTTATACGCACGTCAGAGATATTTTTTCCCACTTGATTGCAAAATTTTATTAGAAGTTCTTAAAAATTGGCTGAGATATCGATGTTGGCATGGGGATGTTTTTTGCCGATTTGAGCCATATATCATAAAATAATACATTGATAAATAAAAAAACACCCTCTTTTCTACACACAATACACGCATCTGTACTCTCTCATCATTACAAACTATTTTAATTCATATCCTAATGCAACATTTTTAGGATCGACTAAGTCACTGACGGTATCCGATAACATAGCTTTAGCTCTAGAACGTATCGTATTTGCAATTTCATGCCGGACTTCTGGTGTAACCATTTGTAAGAAATTTTGAAATGCAGTTGGAGAGACGTGTAATAAAAGACTTTCTTTAGTTGCAGTAACTGTTGCACTAACAGGTATTTTCTCGATTAGTGCTAATTCACCGAAAAAATTGTCATCCGACTGTGATGAAATTGTTACAGTTTTTGCATAGCTATCCGTTGTTACTCTTACTTCACCATCTGCTAATATATAAAAGCCTTTTGGTGCTTCACCTTCCGTCAATATAACTTCATCTATGTCTATATGTTTTAAATGAAAGATACCACCTAATAAATTTAATATCGTATCATCAACATTTTTTAAAAAGTGCATATTCTGTAAATAGCTTGCCAAGCGATGCCTTGCAATGATTTTCAAACGCCTACTTGCAAATGAATGCCATTCTGGGCCTTTTAATAAATCCCAATCCTCAACTGTTAAACTTAAAAGTGTTGCACCGTTATCCGACGCAAATACGTTTGCACTTCTGATGCTTTCATCTTGAACCAAACAAATTTCACCAAAATGTGATGGAGTACCTTGAGTTGCAATTACATGTTCCTTATCATCTTGTTTCACAGAAATAACACATTCACCTTCTGCAATAATATAAAATGTACGATCCGTATCACCGATCAAAAATAACTTTTCCTTTGGTTTCAATACTTTTAACGTAAAATAACACGCTAACTGTTTCTGCTCATCTTCTTTTAAACTTTTAAATACAGGTATTTTTGCAATGACATCTGATATATATTGTTCCGGTATCGTCATCTCCCTTTTTGGAGTACTTGATTGTGCACATCCCATATTGTTTATTACGAGTAGGTAAATGAAGTTTATTATTGATATTGATATCTATCTAATATAATGGGTCTATGTTGTTGTTCTGTTACAAATCATCTATTGATACAATATATGTGGATATATAATACCTGTTTATCCCGGTTTATTCAATCTATATGATATATATATCTTTTTATGAGAACATCTGCTATTATACTGTATCTATGCATGTGTGTGTTGTGTGTGACTAGGGAGCTAGCTCTAGACTAGCTACAGGACAGTACAACAGTGTAAGTATAGCAAGGCTAGGAGCTAGCTCCCGGAGTAGCTACCACACAGTATTAATTTAGCGAGAGCTACCTACCTATCAGCAGCATTATTCGGAGCGTATTTAAATTTATAATTTATAATTTACCATAATCCCTGCATTAAGGTATATATAACCAATGCTGTGTCAATATTATATTTCTATCTGGGAAGTAATAAGAATCTGTTTAGCACTTTACTAAAAATATATATATATTTTATAAAAGAAATATTTAATGTGTAATATATATACTATATACGAGTTCGTATTTTTATGGAATCTCATCATCTTTACCATGACCAAACCGATCTTTGGAATGCTCATATAAACTATTAACATCCACTTCTTTCAAAACCCTATCATATATACGTACTAAACCAATGTAACCATCTAATTTAAAGGTACCACTTTTATGGTCGTATTGATGATTGCCAATTGCAAAATCTTTACTACCTTCAGTGGAACCATCACTATGTATATCTTCTTGATTTTTCCATTTCCCATCAATGTACAATGTGTTACGTTTTCCAGCACTATCATATGTACCAACGTATTGTGTCCATTCATGATCAGTTGCTGGCTTCACTTTAGAAGAATATGGATGCCCTGCTGTCAAAGCTACGCGCCCATTTTTAGCGCAAAAAGATGGATCTACTGCTATTGGTGGTACAGGTTGACTAGCTTTTGGTCCATAACGTGTATCATGTATATTTAATGCACGTCCACCATATCCAGACAATACATTGCCAAATGCACGACCACGTGGTTTCCTGATATTTTCTAACTTCACCCAAATTTCTACCGTTAATGATGGCATGTTACGAGCTGACACATCCAGTCCTTTTAATACTATTACATCACGATCATCATGAGCGCCTATACGCAAAGCACCACCTCCTTCAGTATCGTTAAAGCCAACAAAACCATGTATTTCTGCTGGAACTTTTGCATATTTACTATCAGATTCTGAACAATCTTTCCATTCATGTGGTTTCAATGGATCAAATGATTTCTTATCACCAGCATCTAATGATAACAATAAGCCTTCAGTCGGCACATCGTATACATTTGGTTGTGGCAATGGATAATGTAAACGCTCTGTTAACGTTTCATTATGTCCTAATGGGGTGCCATAAAAGTCTTTTGATTTATACTCTGGTCCATCTAAAGTTGCAGAGCCCCCTGGTCCAATAGGTGCACAGGAGCATTGAACATTTGCTTGATCATTGTTCGTGCTTTTCTTTTGCGATGTTGTTCGTACTTTTCCGACATTAGCCAAAGTATAACGACAGAAGCATCTCATAACTTTACCTTTTGTCATAGGTATCACATGTTCAGCAACTTTAAACATTTCTGCTTTAGTTAAACGAGAATCAGCCCAAACAGTAACATCTGTTCCAGTAGCTAATTGTAAACGTTGCATTGCTTTTTTATAATTCTTATCTTTCCTTGATACATATGCCGGTGGTTTAAAATTCCTTAACAATTGCTTTGCTTCATCTGCTATACCTGATTCTACATTTTTAGCAATTTCCTCTGGACTTGGAACTTGTTCTTCCGTATTACCTCTTAATTGCGGTTCTCTTACTTCTATGGAAGTAACAAATAAGAAGTTATTTAATGCTAATACTATTAATATCGATAAAATAAATTGATTCAACCGATTCATGATGTATGTATATATATATATATATATCAATACAAATATATGTATTTACGACTATTTCTCTCTACCTTTAACGACAAACCAATCCGTATATTTTTAGAATGAATTATATATATGTACCACTCTTTGTGTTGTATATATTTGATATAATATAATTAATTATTACATCGCATCCCTCTTTTTTCATCATGTTCCCAACAACTTTTCACCTTTCACTCCTTCATTTGATAGGAATACATCTAAGTACATATTTCATACTGAATCTACTCACTTGATAGGAATACATCTAAGTACATATTTCATATACTGAATCTACTCACTTGATAGGAATACATCTAAGTACATATTTCATACTGAATCTACTGATCTAATGTGTGAAAAAAAGGGCTCAACAAGTATAGATTTAGTATACTAATTTATGTATATTTATATAGGTATAGATTGGATTATTCATAAAATCCATCTGGTCTCCTCCTCGTAATTTACCAGATGAGTCTTAATAAAAAAAAAGTTTCAAAAACGTTAGTTAAGAAAATCGTTATATTGCAATAATGAGTTGGGCAATTAAAACCTATTTCTCTCTCTATATAAGAATAGATCATATGTAAACATACTCTGCAATATATATATATATATATATATATATGCACACTTTCGTACATTCAAATTGGTAGATACATTACGTCGATACATATATACAGACATATATATATATACATTATCACCATGACTTCAAGACGACCACGTACAGGTGGTTTTGCAGCATCCATGTCAGCTAGCAGATATAAAAATATTAATGAAAAGTTTAAACAACGGCCGAGACCGAAAAGTGCTGGTACTGCACGTTCTTTCCATCTTAGAAATGCTACCAATTATAATAATAATAACAACGCTAATAGTAGTAATAATAGTAATAATAATAATAGAGGGGGAAGTCATGTAGATCGATTTCATGCCCATTTACGTGCTTCATTAAAAGTTTCACAAATACGTCCATCGAAAACAAATAATAGTAATAATATTGAAACAAAACAAGCAGATAATAGTAGTAAAAACAACAACAACAACAACAAAAATAATAATAATAACAAAACATATAATAGAGTTTTTCGCATTTCTAGACAAGAAGCTGCTTTGGACAAACAACAACAAAAACAACAAAAACATAAACAGCAGCATCCACATATAGTTGGAAGAAGTAAAAATATTCATCCAAGTCCAACAAGACGTAGTAGTAGCCGCCTTCAAAACAACAACAACAACAACAACCAAAATAATAATAGTAATTATAACAATACTAATAAGATTGCCAATGGACAAAAAATTGTTACTCAAGTCAATATTAGAAATCAAACCTCTGGTTCATCATCTCCATCAAGTAAAAATAGACCAACATCTAGACGTGAACAGCTACTAAGACCATCATCTGGAGGAGGAAATAGGAAATCGTTAATGCGCCATAAAATTAGACCAAACTCAGTACAAAATGGATACCATCATCCAGAATCAAGTGCTGCGCGTATTGCTAAACAAATAGACGATGATATGTTTAATAATGAAGACATGTCAGCCATTAGCAATGCTGCTGGTGGCAGTTTTGCACACCCACCGATGACTGCACTACCTGGCCGTCAATTAGCTGATTTTAGTTTCATATCCGAGCTTGGACGTGGGGCACATGGTGTAGTTCATAAAGTTAAATCGAAGATTGATAATGGTATGTATGTTATCAAAGAAATACGTTTAGCAAATTTAAAACCTAAACGTCGTAAAAATGTTGCACAGGAAGTATTGCTTTTACGGAAATTACACCATCCAAATATCATACAATATTACACATCATTTGTTGAAAACCATGCGTTGCATATTGTTATGGAATATGCTGATGGTGGAGATATGTATCGTGAGTTAAGAAAGCGGAGACATGACAAGAAACCAATGGATGAAAAGAACGTTTGGCATTATTTTTCTCAATGTTGTTTAGCATTACGTTATTTACACCAAGAAAACATTATACATCGCGATATCAAATCCATGAATGTCTTTTTAACGAAATCCAAAGTTGTTAAGCTTGGTGACTTAGGTGTATCTAGGTTAGTAGATGAAGATCGCAATGCACAAATGTCACGCGTCGGTACACCAATGTATTTTGCACCTGAGCTGGTGAAACGGGAGCAATATGATTTTAAAGTTGATGCTTGGGCTTTAGGTTGTTTAGTGTATTCCATGATGCAATTGCGAGCCCCATTCGAGGGTGGAAATATTTATACATTAGCAGTTGATATAGTTAAAAAATCTCCAAAAGAACTACCAAAGCGATATTCGAGGCAATTACGAGATGTTGTATTTACAATGCTTGAAAAAGATCCTAAAAGGAGACCGTCCATCGATGAGATTATACAAATGTTTCCATATAATTTAAGAAATAAATTGAATGATAGTATCGGCAACAACAATAATGATACGTCATCTTCATCTCAAAATTACAGTACGAATACAAATAGCACCTTATCACGTACACGATCGAGCAGTCGCAATAGTTTTTATAATCAATCTGGTGGATCGCAAAAAGGTGGCGGTGGCAGAATTGAATTTAAACAGAATATGGATAATATATTAGCGTGGAAAACAATTGAAGACAATACCTTGGAAACCGTGAAAGAAGGCAAGAAAATGTCAAGTACTATAGAAACCAATTCAAATACGATTGAATCATCAACGATTGCTAGCACATTCATACGCCAAGATGATTCTTCCTCCGTACCTTCCACGAAAATGATACGCTCAGTGGATGAAACAGATTCATCTATTGATTCCGTTGTCTCAGAAGATGATGAGGATGCTATAGTTTATAATCGTAACGATAATAGAAGGAAAAATACGTATGAAGGAAAAATGAATGACAATTCGTATAAACGTTCCACTAGTTCGAATCGCCAACGACGTTCTTCACCATCAAAATTATACAACAAAAGTGATGGTAGAAGAAGTCATAGCTCCGATAGAAGCAATAGCAGACAGAGACAGAATAATCATATCGATGAAGAAAATGATACGAAGGTTATTGTAAATGTCCATAATGGTGAGATGAAACGTGCACAAAGCAGGCATATAATAAACCCAGAGAAATTTTTTGATGGCACACAAAAATATTTAAGAAAACAGAACCGTCCATTTTCTGCTGGTCGTGTACGAGATCGTAGAAATTTACGTTCAAGTGTTGAACAGAATCATGGTAAAAGTAGACGACAAAGACCTCAATCAGCTGGTCCATCAAGGAGGAAAAATTATGCCAATAATGGTAGGAACAAAGGAGGTATAAGCAGTACTAACCGTCGAAATGACAGCAACAACAATGAATATCAATTCCAACGACAGCATCAACGTCGTCGCCCACAATCAGCTGGCGTTGGCAATAGAAGAAGAAGATGGAATGCACCAGCAGTAGATTTACCAGCAAGCACACGTATGATTGTAGTGAAACAATATGGTGTATCTTAAAATTTTTTTGTTTGTTTTATAATATATAATACGAATTGTAATAAATTTCAGCTCACAGAGCGTGTATATATGTGTGTGTGTAGTTTCAACACACATATATACCGCTGTATGATATATTTATTTTTCCTCCTCCTCTTATCCAGCTCTTCTCGCGCCTCAACCGTGGTGTGGTAATTGTATTTTTTTCTATATTCAGTGTTTATTATTATATTATAGCTGCTATAGCTACCGTGTGGTCAGGGAGTTCTCCCTGGTGTGGTATATAGTCCTTACTGTATGTTGTGCCCTTCTATATTTAATACTCACCACCATTGCTTTCCTTGGGAAGACTCTGCGCTTGCCAGAGTAATTGCACCACAACAAACAATAGCTTAAATAAACAGAAGCACAGAACATAGTATATAGTATATATATTTACTATAATTATAAGTATTATATATCATATTATATTCTTATACATTATATATATATATATTGCGAGAATGACTACAGAGAAAAAGACACTAATATCTTGAATGGTAGGCAATATTTTTCTACACTTGGTGTATATAATCTAATGAGTGCGCATAATGATGTTATAAAACAATTAAGAGAGGCAATAATATGTAACTTTGATTTAGCAGCAATATCAACGGTTGAAGCAAAAAATACAATTAACGAAGCGAAGACATTAATTGATCATGTTGAACTGTTGAGAGACCAACAAGGACAATTAGAAGGTTGGAAATATTTTTTACATTTATTTACCGTTGAAGTCCAAAGGTCAGAAGTTCCATTTTTAAGCCTTCAGAAGTTAATCAATCAATTATCAAAGATAACAATTGAAAATAGAAAAATTATTCGTAATACTTTATTGGAATGGTTATCTCAAAATAATAATAATAATGATACAGCAAATTTTAAAGTTGTACTAAGTCCGAAATATATACGAACGAAACTTTCTGTGCTAATTGCAAAGTTAATTCAAGTTGATTATCCACAATCATGGCCAAATGCTTTTGAAAATATTGCAATATTATTAGAAACAGGTAATATTGGTGTTGATATGTATTTACGGATTTTGATAGCCTTGGACCAAGAAATTTTTGAAAGTAATACCCAATATTGGGCAGGTAAAACAAAGGAAGAGTTACTGCAAAATACAAATGTAAAAGATACCTTAAGGAAGTCAAACAGCATGCAAAATATTATAAATGTTTGGTATCAAATTTTATCTATGTGTTCCTCGGATGAAAACAACGTTGAAGCAAGCAATTTAGTTGATCTTTGTCTGGAGAATATAAAGTCCTGGTCTAGATGGGTTGATATGAATTATTTAATTGATCAACGATTTTTACAATTTTTTTACAATGTTATAGAACATAGTGCTAAGTATCGGGATGATGTATGTGATTGTCTACATGAAATACTTGCACGAGGTATGCCACCAGGACAGAAAATTAATTTAATTGAAGGTATAAAGATAATTAAACTTTTAATTAATCATGTAGGTATACATTATAATACCAATGCAAATAACAATAACGTGCTACCAACAGCTGAGGATAATGATGATGATGTGATTAAATTTTCAATTGTTGGCCGCTTAGTTGATACATGTTGTTTTGAATTACTAAAAGCACGGGAACAAATGTGTGAATTTTTGATTAATGTAAATCAAGGTACTACTAATATTATTATTAATAGTAGTAGCAGCAGTCGCAGTAGCAGTAGCAGTAAAAATATTTTTGTACATGGAAATGGCGAAGATGTAAACTCAGTTTTAAGAGATTTAAAACGATGTGAATACTCATTAATGGAATTGCTCAATTTATATTGGGCATATTTGAGTCATCCAAGATTTGAAGTATCAAATCCATTAATTGAAGAATCATTACGATTGTATTTAAAAATTATGCAAAAGGAAAAAAAATCACATTATTTGAAAATGAACCAACAACATTATCAAGCATTAACATTTTCAACAGAAAAATATACAGACAAACTATTCAATGGATTATTACAATCTATACATTATCCAATTGATTATGATTTTGAAGATAGTTTAGATGATGAAGATAATGAATTTCTAAATCACCACATGGAAGTATCGAAATGTCTTGTCATGGTAGCAAGATGTTTACCAAATAAAATGAAAACATTTGTAATGCAAAGTATCCAGCAAAAAATATTTGACCCTATCGCAAGGCTTCAACAAGATAGTAATGGAATCAATAATAATGATATAGCAACAAATGTAAATAGAATATCATTTTCCATTGTTGAGGCAAACCTTCAAGTATTGCATAGTTTTTCAGAAGGTTCGAATAATAATAAAATTTTACAAATGCCTGATATGGTTCAATTTATTACAATGGTACACACATGTGGCATACATCTCCATCATCACCATCATGTGTTAGTAAAATATTTTGATATCACATTTCGTTTTGCAAAGCCATTGTTGCAGAAAAATGTCGAAATTTTAAAAAGTGTCTTAAATACATTATTAAGTGATCAAGGAGTACGTAACTCGAATTCAATGGTGCGGTCACGAGCATGCTATTATTTGAAACGTATTTCCAAAATATTGCAAAAGCCAGTTGCAAATTTTTTCAATGATATTTTAACTTCCATTTATCCATTGTTAAAAATTCCACTTCCATCATCAACTTTAGGGAATAAAAATGTTAAGATTCTTAGCAAAGACAATATATATTTATTATATGATGTGTGTGGTATGTTAATGACACATTTATCTAATAATGGACAAATAATTGAATTTGCAAAAGTTTTATTTGGCCCATTACATCACGCTATGATACGAGGCATGCAAGGCCTTGTTGAGGATTTGCAAAGCAATAATATGCCGCCATTAAATGATTTAGAAGCAGCTGGTGACTATTTTGCTGACGTTATACAAGCAGCAGGTACAACTACCAAAACGTTTCCAAGCACTTTGCCTGACGATGTACGCTTAATGCTGAGGCAGTCATTAGAAGCTGCAATGAAAGTATATTTAACTTTTCCTGATCATAAAAAAATACGCAGTAAAGTTATTTTTTTCTTTCATCGAATGATTGCAGTGTTACAAGATGGTTTTGTTGAATATTTACCACCAATTTTAGGACCAATTATACAAGACATTAAAGCAGATAATGCTATTGAAACCATACAATTAATCAATCAACTATTATCAAAATACAAAAGCAAAATGGCGCCAATTATGCCGGAAATTATGATGCCAATTTTCACGAAATTAACATCTAACATGCCACAAGTGGAACCACGCAAATCAGGTAAAATTCCTCCAACAGATGAACAACAATCAAGGGAATCATTGCAGCGTGGATTTGTATTGTTTTTACAAAATATTTTATTGAATGATCTTGAGCATTTATTATCTCATCCTTCGATAGCATCTAGTTTGATGAATATATTAAATGCAACTTTACAAAGTGCAATTGATGTGCCGAACCCATCAACTGGAAAATCAGTATTTGCGATTATGTCTTTATTATTAAAAGCGTGGATACCGGAGCAACAGCACTTGCAACAAGGAGCGCAAAATGGTAATAACAATGGCCATAATATTGTAAATAATGGAAATAACGGTGTTGCAATAAATCAAACTGATCAAGTTGCCTTAATTAATTTTTGTTTAACTCAAGGTGTACCAACATCACTAAAAAGTGTTATATTTATTGGGTATGAAGAACACGATTGTGCAGGTACATTTGCATTTGCAAAGGAAGTTGCTATATTTTATAATAATTTATTAAAGCGATGTGGCAATCAACTAATCAATTACCTCCGCGATTGTTGTTTCAAAATAATAATCAATTGCCCGCAAACGCTTGTAGAAACTTTAATGTCAGAAATCATAAATGGAAATATTAAAAAGACTAGAAAATGTATATTACAACTTGTAAAATTTACGCAGCAATAGAGAACAGATTAAGAAGGATAGAGAGAAGAGGGAGAGAGATAGTGTATTCTGTGCTAGAAAGGGATACAAGGGAAAGCATATATATACCTGTATACGCTTCGTATTATCTAGAGCATTTTTGTATGTGCGCGTTTGTCTCTTGTATGCTTTTTTATTTTTACTTTTCGTACGTTCTTTAACTTTTTTGTGAGAAAAGTTCACACAATATACTCGTATAAAATTTAAAAAAATGATTTTTGAGGTGTAAAATAATATAAGGAGAATTATTTTAATATAATATATTAATATCTACGATGGTTCGTATCGTATCGGTACGCACGTATACCAGGTATTCAAAATTTTACTTCGTAGATAATATGATATTTCACATATATTTTTACTTTTTATATCACATATATTTTATATATGAGTAAGAGAACATTTTATATATTAAAACTTTTTTATTATTTTATTTAAAATATTTTTTTTAATTTTTTTTATGATATGATAATATATAAAAATATAATAATGTACACATTACTCTTTTTTTTTCACCGTTTCTATTTTAATATACGTATATATATATATATATATATACGCGATATTTACATCTTTTGTTCTGCGTTTTGTCTTGATTAATAGCCAAATAGACCCATTCCCCATCTAGCAGCACCACCAGCTGCTTGTGCCAATCTAGATACATTTGATTCTTCCAATTTACGTTTTTCTTCTTTTTGTCTTTGTGCTGCTAATCTTGATTGTAATGTTTGAGATCCAAATCTTGAAAGCACACCTTCACCAAATACATCTTCTTGTTCTTCATCGTCACAATATCCACTAGCTTCTTCAATTTTTTTCTTCTTCTTTAAAATAACTACAGTGCCACATGATTCAATAACTTCAGTCATGATTGGAAGAATCTCATCCTTTTGCATTTTACTAGTAACAATAACACGTCGTTTATTTTGATCTAAAGTTAATGAAATTATACCGCGAATACGTATAATTCCTTGTTCAACGCGACTACATATTTCGTCATTGTCCAAATCTTTAACTTTCAATTTGTATGTCTTTAGCTTCTTCTTTTTACTTTTCTTTTTCTTACTTTTTCCAGCTTTTTTATGAGAGTCATCATTCAAACTATTAATATTTTCACTGTTGTTGTTTTCATTATTGTATGATGGTGTACTTCTGGTGTACTTTTCTAAAGATTTAGAAGCGCTGATGGCAAACTTTTGGATAGTTGCATCTGTTGAAGATATTAATGTTGTCAAATTTTTGACTAGCCCTTCATGCTCGGCTAATGTTCTACGAGCTTTTTTATTCGATGACAATAATGAAATGGCCTCAACAGCTTTCTTTACAACTTCAGCATCATCGTCAACTAAATATGAAGTTAATCCTGTAAGACAACCTTTTTCTTTTGTAATAAATAATTGATTGTCAGGATCTGATGCTAATATTAATAATCGTTGTACAATTTGATTCGTACTAGTATTTGCCATGTTTTTCTTTAGTAGTTTTCTCTTTTATCTCTTATTGAATTTTTGTATAAATAAACACAAGTTCTGTTTAATTGCTTTTTTTTTTATTTTGTATTATGTTTATAGATTTCTTCTTCTTACTTTTCTCTATGTATATTTGTTTGAAAAGATACCATATGTGTTGTGTACTGTAATTATGTAATTATGTAATAGTAGCAAGAAGCACATCATGTGATGTGGTATTATTCCAGTATTATTTTATTATTTATTTTTACAATTATTATATGGGAATAGCATTATTATGAAACGCTCTCCCTCAAAAAAATGCTCCGCTGGATATTACTATGGAAAACCACATCAGAGATGCCATACTATATGCGTAGTATAGTGGGGTTTCCTGAGGTTTTAGTTTGGTGGAAAAAATAAATAGGTGTACCAGGTGTAGTCTAGTCGTCTTGCCAGCTATCCATCAAAAAACGTTATAATAATAATGTGTAAATAATAAATAAATCAACAGATAGTACATAAAATGAAAATTAAACAATATATTTATAGAAGAGATAATCCATAATTGCCACTCCTTATATTCTGTATTTTGCCATTATTACCATCCTCCTCCACCTCCACCTCCACCTCTCTACAATAATTAAGCAACAACAATAATAGATCATGTCACGCGCTGCAGCTCTTTTGCGTAAAGGTGCTAAACATAAGAAAACTGAAGAGGATAATCCAATCTGGCAAAAAAAAGATTGGAAAGGAGATACTATGGTACAATTTAAATCCGATGGACTATGGGGTTATAAAAGTATGCAGGGTCTTGCAAATGATAATTCAATGGCATCAGCTGTTAGTTCGTTTAAAAATTTATTGGGTAAAAAAGGTAGTGGTGCAACTAGCAAGAAAGCAGCGCCACAATTTAGAGTTTGTTCATTTAATGTTCTTGCACAATGTTATGTAAATCAAATACGTTTTCCATATACTTTGCCGTTTGCATTGAAATGGAAACATAGACGTGTACAACTAATGAAAGAAGTATTAAGTTACAATGCAGATATTCTATGTTTGCAAGAATGTGATAATTATAGAGAATGGTGGCAAGGTAAAATGGGTTTAGCTGGCTACGATGGTATATTTATGAAACGAGATGGTGCAGCAAAAGATGGCTTAGCAGTATTTTACAAACGGGATTTATTTCAACTTTTTAAAACACAAGAAATTCATTTTAATAACATTGGCGATTGGTTAACGGAAGGAAATCCAGCAAGAGCACAAACGGATGATATTGCTGTGATAGTTGGATTGCAGCCATGGGAAGATTCTCCACATCCAACTGCAATTGGCATTGCAAATGTACAATTGCAAAGTGATAAAACGCTGAAAGCGGTACAATATGCGCAAGCCCGAATGTTTATAAATGAATGTGAAAAATTTAATTCTGTATTTCAAGCACCGATGGTTATTTGTGGATCATTTAATGTAGAACCAGATTCAATTATCTATGGTATAATGAACACAGGAAAAATACCGGTGAAACCGAAACCACCGGGTAAAATGAAATACGTACCAATCGTCTGCGAACCGTCTCGTTCTACGATCAAAGTCCAATGGGAAGCACCTAGTGAAGGAGATGCACCTATTCAAGGATACAAAATTAAACGTAGGGCAGGGGGAAACACGGCTGTTGGGTTTACGAAAGAAATCGATGTGCCTGGAGAACACAAACGTGAATTTATTGTATGTTTATTAAGCAGTGGTACAGTCTATGAATTTATTGTAGCTGCATATAGTAGTGTAGGTGTTGGGGAATATAGTGATCCATCATTGCCAATATCAACTAATATAAATAAATCAAACCCACCATTAAATTTACACTTATTAAAGGTTGTAACACAAAAAACTGTCGGACGTAAACGTGGTGAGGATGATGACGATGATCCAAATAGACTATGCCCGTTTGATACGCATGAGGCTGATGAATATGATAGTAGTGATGATGATGATGTAGGATGGGGATATGGACATAGTACAGGCGCATATGGTGTTGGAGACATGGTATCAAGTAGTGGTATGGGGGAAACAAATACAACTCCTCGGTTCGATGATGGACGTGCAAATAATAGAATTTCACCGGTTCGTAGAGTCTATGCATCGGGAAATGGTAGAAGGGAAACATCGCGTGTTCATTGTATGTGTTTAAAATCAGCTTATGGCAAATATAGTGGTGGTCAAGAACCGCGTTGTACATACATACATGAAGGACATCGTGCAACATATGATTATATATTTTATTCACATGAAAGTTTATTACCAACTCGGGTATTGACAATACCAGCAACTAATGATTTAAGAGATGTAGATCCACGACAACCTAAGAAAATACATGATCCATTTGATAAAAAACCAGAAGATTGGGATGATAGAAAAGTAATTGTAACAATAGATGAAAAAACTGGCGAGGAAATTAGAACGGAAAACCCAAATTTTAAAGGTACATGGGAGGCACGTTTAGTTAGCAATATGAATAGATGGCATAATTATTTGCCAAATACTAGATTTGCATCTGATCATTTTGCCTTAATGGCAGATTTAAGATATCTACCAGAAATGGTTAGTGGTAATGGTTGGAATAGTGATGTAACAATAAAGAGAAAGAAAAAATAAAAAATAATTTTTTTGCATATAAATAAAATATCTACTGTGTCCATACCGCGTGCTAACCCGAGAGTATACCTACTTGTAGTGTAAACGTTTGTATATATAGGAGGCCGTGTGATGTTTCTGTTTTTCTTTGAGATTTGTTGCATTCTGGCATTTGCAATTTGCACATTATGCAGATGTGATGCATAATTCTATATCAGTTGGATACATCAATAAAATAGCTCCACTCAAATAAATATACAGTACAACAATTTACAGTATAACACACACACACACATGTCAAATATATATTTTCACTAAAACAACTTTCATCTTTTCTTCAGAACATAAAAAACACTTTTCTATCATTATACCATGAGTGCTTCGAAAAGTAAATTTGCAACTAGGCGAAAATCATCTATTTTTGAATCTAAAACAACAACAAAACGAAGTGTCTATGGAAAAGGAGGAGGGGAAAAAAAAAATAATAATAGAAAAAAAAAGAGTGCTACTATAGCTATAAATGCTCGTAAGCGTGCATCGCAATATCAAGGCTCAAAGCGTTATTCGTTAACACAAGGTAGAGATCTAAATCAATACAGGGATAGCGGATCTTATAATGATCGCAATACTGGCAAACGTGAAAATTTCACTTCGGATACTGTACAAATTATATTTGAAGATGATGATGATTTAAGTTCGGATGAATCCTCGGAAGCAGAATACTTGTATGATGATTTTGATCGTTTAAGCGATTCAGATAGTGATGATGATAAAAAGCGAGAAGAAGACTTCAAACTCTTCTTGAGAGATTTCTCCATCTCCATCAATATCTAACCAATCTGGTATTTCAATACCCTCTGGCAAGATAAAATCTTCAACATCATCATCATCATTATCCATCATCCCTTGATTGTTATCATTGTAATTTTTCTTATCATCTCCTCCATCTTCCGGACGTTTCTCTTTTAAATACGTTACAGCACTGTATCCAGCACTTAAATAACTGGATGAAATATGACGATTTAATGATTTATTGCTGTTAATAGCATCACTAATTGATGGACTATTTCCTCCATTAATTATTTTATGCGAATCAGCTGCTGCTAAATGTCTGTGTGGTTGTAGATTGGGATTTTGTAATAAAAGTTTTGATTCATAGAGAACCGCATCAATTTTTTCTAAACGTCTCTTTTCATAATGAGATGCTTTTAATTGAATGATTTTTTCAATGTTTGCTGCTTGATTAATCATAGCATCATTCGATGGCATTTCTTCCTTTGTTGGGTAAAACGTTTTTATCTCTCTTTGCATCAATTCATCAAGAATAAAGCCTTGTCTTTTAATAGCTTTTTTAATCAAAGATGATGGATAGTTTTGAAATCTTATATCGATCGATGTATATATATTATTATTTAATGACGATGACATGATTGATTGATTGATTATATTATACTTATTTTATTGTTTTTCTCAAGAGTTATTGTGTATATATATATGTTTATGTATATGTTGTTGTTATTGTTGTCTCTCAATTATAGTTCTCTATCTAAAATCTAATAAAATGTGTGTCAGCTTAGCAGTTGTTGCCTTACTAGTATACTGTACAGTAAGTTGTAAGTGCGTAACGAATCTACTGCTGTTTTAGTTTGTTGCCGGATTAAGCTGGTACCTGGTAAGGTATAATTCAATATGGACTAAATAATCATCCTAATTTTCGCTGTGCTAATTGCTCATTACCCAACTTATCATCGTCATAGCACTATTTATAATAAACACAACATCGTATTCCTCATTTAATAGGATAATGTTTGTACTTATTACTATACTAATCGATAGAGAAATGAGACCAATCTGAATGGACAGGAAGTGCTCTGCGATGCACCTCGGCACCTCTCCTGTCGTCCATAAATTTTTTTAATAGATTCAATTATATATTGCGAACCACACATAACTAAAACAACAAAATACGATGAAAGAAACAAAAGAAACACACACAAAAATATATATAGTTTATACGTACAAAATATAAAAAAACAAATTATAGCATTTTAAAAACAAATACAACAAACAAAACATTAATTATGGCATCTGTAGTAACTGAAGAAACCGTACCAACGGCAGAAGAAAGAGCAGCAATGAAAAAGAAAAAGCTAGCTGAGGACGATGAAAAAATTTACAAAGCATCCAACTTCGGTGCTTCCCGTTTAGATAAAAACAGTTATGTTGTATGGGATGATGATGCAAGTTTCGGCGCAAAAGCGCCATCATTGGAAAACCTTGTATGGAAAAAAGGTGATAAATATAACTATGGCGACAAACCAATTACAGTAGTTGGCTTCTGGGCAAAATTTGCTAAAGGTGATTATGCAACTTTAAATTCATGGTCCCATTTACAACGTAAATATGCTGAAAAAGGTGTACAATTTGTTGGTGTATCCCGTGACCGTAAAGAAGCTGACGTTGATAAATTCGTTGGCCGTTTGGGTACTTTCATGCGCGAATTAGGCGAGCGTGGTATCACACTTAATGCCGAATTCCCACTTGCATTCGACCCAGAAACCAAAGTTGGTGAAAGTTTCCGTACATTATCCCAATTGATGAGTTTAGCTGTCGGTATGTGCTACGTTGTTAATGCTGAAGGTGTAATCCAATGGCGTGAACAATTTTCACGTGGTGGTACATGTTTAAATCAACTTGAAAAACAAATTGATTTACTTCTTGCAGGAAAACCAGTTGAATTGGTCAATGGTAAAGAACCAGAAGAAGATGACGCAGATGATGTTGATACTGAAACTGGTAAAACAACCAATGTACAAATCTTAGCACCTGGTGCAGCTGAGGATTATTAAGTATGAAGACGATGAAGGTAAATTTTTTTGAGACGAAATAATTTTTACAGAGTAGCAAGCAGTATTAAAAAAAAAAAATGATGGAGAGAAGAAGGTTTTTGCAGGAACAGGCTATTAATAGTGCCATGTATTATATTTTGGAAAAATCAGATACAGGTGCCTCGGGCACCACAGGTATAATCGGATATTTATATATTGTTGTATAAAATTTTTGCATTTATTTATACTAGTACAAGGATAACACTGCATATTATGCTTGTAACCAAAAACCCTTAAAAACTACCTGCAAGCAACAAACTTAAACAACACATCACAAAAATAATCATACCAGCATACTACTCCTCGTCTCATCATCACATCAATTTTAAAATTGAAATTATTTTTCAGTATATATTCAAACACATAATAACATCATTCATGTACAACCACTACATATTCATCATGTACACAAACATACATACATACATACACACATATATATATATATATGTATACACATACATCAAAAAGAAAATGCATCAATTAAGAAAAATCAAGACGAGGAATAATGGCAAGACAAGACAAACAACTCTTACTACTACTATTACTACTAATAATAATGCACAATCATCATTGTCAAAAAGACAGAAAAAAAACAATAATAAAAAGACGACTACAAATAAAAATAAGAATGAAGACAATAAGAATGTGAAAAAAAAAAATGATCTGGAAGAAGCTGAAAGGAAATTAATATCTGATCCATATAGGAAATTAACTGAGTATTGTCATCCAGAAATTCATAGTAAGAAAAAGAAAAATTGTGAAGATAATCCTAACTGTTTATATGGTTTTGTTAATACGAAAGTAGGTATATGGGGTTCAAGGTATACGTTCTTTAACTCATCATTAGGGCGCAATCCAGAAAATGATAAGCGAGATATGGAATCGGGGACGCCATGCGGTCTTGTTAACCTTGGAGCAACTTGTTATGTTAATAGTTTATTACAAGTTCTTTTTTTTGATAAAGTCTTTCGAGATGCTTTATATTCATGGAAACCAAGAATTGGTAGTTTCAATATTAGTAATAATGATAATAATAATAATAATAATAATAATAATAATAGTAATGGGTTTATAAACGATCTCAGCGAAGAAAACAGCCTTACATCACTCCAGCAAGAAATCATTCAATCAATGCAAACAACTTTTGCACACATGGAATATGGGAAGACATTGTCTTTCAATCCACGTGATTTTGTCTCTAAATTGAATTTAAGCACTGGTATACAACAAGATGGAATTGAATTTAATAAACTGCTTTTGACGATGCTTGAACAAATTTTTCTTCATGCCTCGAAACCAAGCTTAAATATGTTTATACAAAATAGATATGGTGGCGAGCTATGTTATTGTACAAAATGTCTTAAATGCAATCGTGTATCTAGGCGAAAAGCGCCATTTTACGAATTGGAATTGCAAATCGAAAGTTGTAAAACAGTCAAGGAATCATTACAAGCATATTTCAACCACGAAGAATTAAATGGCGACAATAAATATTATTGTGACATGAATTGTAATCAAAAATGCGATGCTGAAAGATACACAGAAGTTTGTAACTTACCAAAAGTTATCAATTTGCAATTGATGAGGTTTGTTTTCGATATGACGACCTTTCGAAAGAAAAAAGTAAAAAGTGCAATTAAGATTCCATTAATGTTGAAGTCGAGCGATTTTTTAGGCAGTGATTTGTTTGACAGCAAGACAAATGGTTCTTCGTCTAGTGGAAAAAGCAATAGCGCGCCAGACATAATATATGATTTAGTTGCTGTTTTATATCATCGTGGATCATCCGCTGATAGTGGACATTACGTCGCGGATATCAGGGCAATGGATGGAAAGTGGTGGAATTGTAATGATCAACTAGCAGAGAAAAAAATATTTGAGAAAGCAAAAAAAGGCAAGAAAAAAGACAACAAGGCAAAATCTAAAGCTCCATCTACCACAACGACCACAACAAATTCCAAAGCAGATGACAAACCGATAGTAATTGATGTGAATGATAATGATGATCATAAATCCAAAACAAAAGACAATGAGCTGGATGAGAGAAATAGGGCTTTTTTAAAAAATGCAACATATTTTGGGAATCCATCTCAAAACGCTTACATGCTTGTTTATCGTCAACGAGAAGAAATTATTACTTCAAATGGTTATAACAATGGTACAGGTGATAATAAAAAGGAGAAAGCAATGTTTCTACAATCAGTTGAAAAAGCGAATGATGAATTTGACAAGAAGCTTAATCGCTATATCGATGAAAAAGAGAAATTAAGTGCGGAAATAGATGCCAGAATTGAATCATACAACAAGGCTTTCAAAAACCCAGAAGTAGATGAACAAGCACCACCATATGTTCAACCAGGTGAAAAGGAAGACGAGATCAACAACGATTTTGTCTGGGTACCAAGAAAGTGGCTGCAAAATTTTGTTGTTGGACAAGAAGTTATAACAAAAAAAGCTAAGAAAGGTGGTAACAGTAATAATACTAATGGTAACACAAGTACGGTGATGGAAAAAGAAGTTGTAAATCTTATAGATGATGATGATGCTGATGATCAAAACCAGGAAACAAAAGATAATAATGAAGGAAATGGTCCACCTCTTTTACTAAATCCAAAAGGCATCTATGACGAAGTCCCTGATTTTTCAGCAATTCAATGTAGACACAGTGCAGATGAAAAGATTTTTTTCAGCCCAAAGTTAGTTCCAAAACTAAAATTAGTACGAAAAACAAATCTACAAACATTAATTAGTGCAAGTCAGAACGTAACAATTGATATGTTTAGATGTTTAGAATGCGAAACATGCCGAAAAGAATTTCGAGAAGAGTTTATTGCAAAAAATAGCCTTTTAAACGAATGGACAGAACTAAGATCTGCGATTGATAGGAACAAGTCTGAACTTTCCAAGTCAAAAACTCCTGTGCCCTTATTATCGAAAGATTGGATTAAAAGGTTAAAAGGCAATATTAAAACGCTTGAAACTTATCGTAAGGATACTTTAATTGGGAAACTTGTATTTGCACCAAAGAAAAATATCTTAGATCATTTTCAAAAAGTTGGATCAAAGGGAGACGAAGATGTTAAAGAAGTTGGCAATTGTTTACCATGTCCAACAAAAACATCAACATCAGTGACAACTTTAGAAAATGGAACCATGAGTATCAACGGGATTCCGTCGTCATATTCATCAACTGCAAAAGAAGCTGTTGATACAACACCTGTAGATATTATTGAGTCTTTCCAGAATGATCAAGTCAATAAATGTGTTAAATGCGAGCATGGTCACTTAATTCATAATTATGGTACCAAAACGCAAAAAATAAGCGAAACGACATGGAAGAAGGTGTCAAAATATTTTATCAAATCCAATTTGAAGTTTACGTTTGAAAATGTCTGCCCTGTATGCAAAGGCGAGTCAGAGGAAGTTAAATCTGTAACGAAAGCGAAAAAAACACAATGGCAACAACGCGTTGCGCTGTTTACTGGAGATAAGCATTTAAAATCATTATTGCAGCGACATAAGAAAAGATTTCATCCATTGAAAAGTAAACGTAAAGCGCGTAAAGATAATCAACTAATGGCTTTGCCATTAGATCCTGGAGTCTATAGGGTACTGAGTCGTGAGTGGCTTATGAAATGGAGAGCATTTTGCCATAACGTCAAAAATCCAGAACCAGAAGCCATGACAGATTTTCCATGTTATTGCACATGCAATGCTCAAGGGACGTTGCTTCCATCAACATTAAGGAACTGGCTCAATACAACAGGTGAAAAAAACTACGATGAATATCTTGACGATTTGCCTCAAACTACTTTAAGCAGTGTATCCAGAGCAATAGAAATTGTTACCACTGATGAATGGGAGAAATTGAAAATTTATTATGGAAGCGATCTTGTTAGAAATAGCAGTAGCATTCAGAAATCAGAACCAATAGCATTTTCCATTTTACCTGGCAAAAGTAACAACTGGACGCCAAATATATGCGAGATCTGCAAACGGCAGCAGACGTCGATGGAGGCACAGGAGAAAGTCGAATTTGAAAATAAGACAATTGATGTCATGAAATTAAAAAAAGATGCCGTTATTGATGATGTTATTGCAGCAAAAAATGCGCAACTCAATGGAGAGTCAACCAAAAGGAGACGAACGAAGCGTACTAGTGCACTAGGAACTACCAAATCTATCGTCACATCAAGTACTGATAAAGTTTCTTTACTGAAAATGAAATTACTTGAGCAATTTACGGGAATAGATGATGCAAACTTAGGATTATTGGTATTATATAAAGGAAAACAAAAGCTAGATAATGAGTCAACATTACGCGAAGCTAGTGTGCATTTGGGAGATGTTTTATTTTTACGTGTATTAAATGACTTTGATGATCCTGATGCTGAAGATGTACGCCTTGCTGATGTTTTTTCTAATTCTGACGTAGTCAAGAAAAAGAAACCTCGTGTTGAACGTGGTTTTCAAGGTTCTGTTTTTCAATCTGCTGTCACAAGAAAATCCACTTCACCTATGGAGAATGAAATTGACCTGACGAAAGATTTACCAATCGATTTGACTGCAAATTCGCCAGGTCGACCTAAGAAACGTATAAAACTAACCCCACCGGAGAAGACAACTGGAACAAATGATGTTGTGATTATTACGAATAATGCAACAAATTTGAACGAATATGTAACACATATTAACAATGAGAAGGGAGAGGTAAGCCAATCACAAGGTTCCAATTACTCTGAGTGTTATTAAAGTTTTTTACTCGTGTAGTGTGTATAATAGTCGCGTCGTGTATAAAAAATTTTTATGATACATACTTTTGTTGTACACGAGAGATGATATTTTAAAATTTACCATAACTCTCCAAATGTATGCCTGATTAAGCGTACACTCATATTACAACCACATGTATCTTGCGTTTTAACTTCGTCTCTATAATGCGGACTCAACCAATTTATTGCATTATCAAAGTTGACTTCAAAACTATTTGTGTCATCGTATTTATTTGGTGGTTTTCCAACTTTCGATGGCACATGTACTTTTTTCATACCGCCTAGTTCAGAGACAGAACCAAATACACCATTTTTTTCTTTTAATAGTATATCTTTCGCATGCATTTGTCTCATTTCATCATAAATTGAATTTTTAATTTCTGGCCACACCAATCCAGGTTCCAATCGTAATTTTAAAAATGATGTAATTATCTCCTCATGGTATCCATTGTGCATCAAATCCATAGTTTCGTCTATCCATTTGTTTTTTCGATGCATTAGATCTTTGCTAAAGTGTATTAAAGCTGCTGATTCATCCTCATCCTCATTTTCACTTGTTTTATACCCACTTTGCCTACCACTTTCCAATTTTTTACCACTTGTTTGAGCCCTTCTTCTTGTAGGAGAATCGGTTATTAATAGCTTTCTTTTTTTGAGTTCGAACGATCTTAATGAAAAGACGTCAATACCATAACCCGGAATTGTACGTTTTCCATGATAAGAACTAAAACTAAATTGTACATGTTCTTTCCACATCTTATATGATTTGTTCCCATGGCTTTCAAGATTCAGTGGCACATCCAAATTTAATCTTGAACAATACCATACTAAATTGTAAAATAAATGCTGATGCCGTAAACGTAATCTAGACCGTTCAAAACCATTATGGCCTTCAATGGTCAAGACTTTCTCCATATCAGTTCGTAATCTTATCAAGCTTAAATATGCAACTGCAGAATCCGAGCACCCGCTGCCAGAAATAGTGCCACGGTACTTCGAGATTTCTTTCCGCTCTTTCATGTGAGTATTTTCAAAAATATTTGAAGCAGAGGCAAAATTATTTTTTATGTTTTCATTAATTGTTTCGACAGTTGATCGTCTACTAAATGCACTCTTAGTATGACTAAGACTATTTGTAGTATTAGATCTACTTCTGTCATTTGAATCAGGTAAATCTAAGAAAATTAAACTACTGCGAACAATTTTTAATTTATCTTGCATTGACATAGAACGACTCAGAGGTCCCGCAGTTTCGTCAAATGTATCTGCATTACCATTGTTGTTAGCACCGCCTGACTCAAGTTGCACATCATCTACTGTAACTACATCATCACCTGAGTTCTTATTGACATCTTCGCTAGTTCCGTCTGTAATGTTACTATCTTTTGTTGCTTCTCCTACAGCATCAGTCACAGATTTTTCAACATTATCGATTTCTTCATTACTTTCTGCTTGCACCTTTACATTATTATTTGTGGGATATTTTTCTGGTGTCTTTGTGCTAGCAATTTTTCCAGCCTTTTTTTCACTTACGTTTGCTGAAGTCGACTTTAAATCATCAACAACACGAGATGATACATAAGAACGAAAATACAATTTTGGTTCTATTGATGTTCCACAGCAAGGACAGCTAATTGTACGAGCTAAGCCACTATCTTCAAATCGATTTAAAATTTGCTCATCTAAATATCTATATTCACATTTAGTACATTTTTGTTTACTCCACATAAGTAACCAAGAATCAGTTAAATTGTTTCCCTTGGAATGATTTTTATCTGTCCCGTTTTCACATGCTTCATTTGATGTTTTGTCATCACCCTTTGGCTGTGGTTTTGAAGAAACAGCTCGAACACGAGTGTATTGACTGTAAGTCAATGCAGACACTTTGCCATATTGTACCGTTTTCATCATCATATACACCTCTTCAGCCAATCTCTTTCCATCATGTCCTAAATAGGAACATGCCGTTAGTAAAGATCTATAACCAGCTTCGTCTAAAATAATAAGACCTACTTTGATTTGCGACCATACCGCATTTAAATTTTTAAATAGTCTTTTTTTCTGAGCCTCTATAGATAGTTTATTTGTGTAATACTTCATTTTCTCCTCATCTTCATTATCAGCCACTATATTTGACTTTTGTTCTTCAGTATCATTTTTGTCCTCTTCCTCCTCGCTGTAGTCGGATTTATTCAATAAAGCAAGTGCACTTACTAAACATAATCCATATAACCCATAAAAATGTTTTAGCAAAGATTCAACTTTTGCCTTTGCCGCATCGGATTTGTTACTTGAAGAATTCATATATGTAAAATACCATGCTGATTTATCAGCTTGAAGGCTACTAATTAATTCTTGTTCTGTTCTTGCTGCAATTTTTTCGTTCCCATGTATTACTTGATAACTAGAAACGTTGGAAGATTCTGGTAAATACAATGATGTATCTAAATTTGGCCAATAATCGTCATAATCGTAAGTTTTATTGTCATCTAAATTTTCAAAACTTGGACCTTCAAATACTTTAACCTTTACATCTTTGGAAAGTCCTAAACTCAATCTACGTTTTAATGCTGGATGGACATTTTTAGCCCCAGTTTCCATTCTTCGCTTGATTTGCATTTCCAATAGTACAGGTGATGCATCTTCATCGTTTGGTAAAGATAAATCTAAGCATTGGTCGAAAAAAACAAAACATGGAGCGTTATTAGATGGAAACGTTCGTTCTTGGATAAAAGCACCAAATGTTTGTGTGGGTACTATTTCTTTCAAAAACGCTTGATGCTCTGGCACAGCGTTTGCAACAAATGCTTCTATATCAAACATATCGCTTAGGTTTCGGATTCTACCATCTTTAACTTTTAAATGATTTCTATAATGTCTTAAATATTGTACCATCATTTTCAACGCTTCATTTCTAATGCCTTCAACTGACAAGTTTAATGTCGATGCCAACATGGCTTCTTGGCTAGATTGAAACGCATTAATAACAGCTGAATTACCATCTGCTTTAACACCAGCATCGTTTAAATAATAATTTAAGCCTTTAACAAACGTTTTAACAGTATTCATTTCGAGAAATTCATATGGACCATTGTTCGAATTTTCAATTCCGGAACAATGCATAGAATTATTATCTAAATCCACAATCCAAACGCCAGTCGGTATTAATAATCGCTTGATATAATTTGAGCTCATTCCAACCACAAAAGGGACAGGAGCCTCTAATACAGCATATAATTCATGTGAACACATAGGTATATAGACGCCTTGATAATCTAAGGGAAACATTAATGATCGTACAGCTTCTGCTACGTAGCATAGAATTGGCATGTGAACAGAGGAAAGCAAAATTTTTTTCTCTGAAATGAACAAATATAATAATTTCGCAACATTCTCTGCGTCCAACATATGAAACAATGGTAGGAAAGATAGGTCTACCAGTGGCAATTGAAATGGACTAGGGCGATCAAATTCAATTTTATTATTTGCACCTAATCGCCAATCCACTATATGACTGCATGATGGCTTAGGTGAAGTAACTTCGCCTAATAAATGGGATATATATCGTTCTATCGGCATTTTTTGGTTTTTACCAAGTGATATACGATATAAAAATTGCAAAACTTTTTTATATGGTGAAAAAAATGGATGATGAGACATGATGCATATACATTTTGTTTTATGAAGTAACATAAATGCAGTATCATCATTTCCCCCAGAACTTTGTTTATATAAAGCTGATAAATTGACACTATCTTTCGCTTCTTTATTTAAAATAGCTTCCCAAAATACTAATGACGCACCATAAATTCTACGACCACTTGATTCTGTTAATACAAATGGATACCATTTCGGCATCGGTACACGTCTAATATCGAATAATTCAACCTGCAAACCTTCTGGTAAGCAAAAATTAGCTGCATTTGCTATTAGTGGACTGTCTTCATAATCTTCTTTTGGATAACGGTCCAACACTTCAGCTTTGTAAAGTGATTTTGGATCATCTTTATCTAGTATCTCATATGTCAAATAAACAGGAAGTCTCTGATAGGTTAGTGATTTATATAACGGCACACCACATTTTCTATATCTTTCAGGGAGTACTTCGTTCCTTCCAGGACAAAATGTAGAAAGTGCCGTTACAAAATATTTTGTTTTCTCATTTCGTTCTATTGCTATGTACATCTTTTGTTTCTTTAGTGTACCTACTGAAGCATCGCGCCCAGAAGGTGTTTTTGTTATTGGTAAGTAATTTTCTGGTAAACTTGTTAAGTTACAAATAGTTATGCCTGTTATAGGTGAATTCGCACCGTTGTATTCAACAGCTAGAAACAGCTTACCACCCATAAATTTAGATGCTTTCAAATTTAAACGTTCACCACCTATTTTTTTCGTGACAAGTTCATAATTATAACTTAACTCGTCAGATTTTGGATTGACTATAAGAATATCTGTTATATATTTTTGCAATTGATGCTCTGGCAATGGTTCTGGATGTTTCTCTGTATTTGTATCACCAATTACTACAAAATAATTTCCTAGCCGTTCCGATGGCCGTAATGCATTAGCAGTTTCCTCATCCATATTTTGATGTTTTTCAAAAATAATAATATATGTATAGTACTATATATACCCGTCTTCTTCTTCTACCAACTTGCTTTTATAGGATGTAAACTGTTATATGATGAGATGGTTGTATATTTATAACTAGTATTTATAATAATAATTGCACAATTGGCAATAATAGATCCAGCAATCCAGCAATCCAGCGAGCAATAATCCTGGCGCCTGGAATGGAATGCCAGGAATGCCTGGAATGCCTGGACGGAATGCTGCATGAAATGCAACAACTCAACAAATGCAATGGAAGATAATGCCGGTATGCCGGTATGATGAATACTATAGTGGTATACGAGCCTCGTATACTATTCACTATTATTTTGCTATCACTGCATAATATGTAAATATATATGATGGATTATTATGATGATGATGAATTTACGGGGTAAATTTAAAAAAAATTATATTAAAAAAGATACATAAAAGCTTATATCTTTTTGTATAGAAATCTACTTCGTACCTTCCATTAATTATATATATATATATATATAGATAGATAGATAGATAGAAAAAAAAGGAATAAAATAGTTTGTGAGATATCATATATATACATACCCACAAACAGAGACAAAAGAAAAAATTAACAACAACATTATCATGGAACAAGAAGATTCTACATTCATGAAAACAATAAAAGCTTGGAATGGTATTCTAATAGCGTGTACTTCAGCTTTTATATGTTTCATCATTACTCTTGTTATTCATGCAGATATGTCTGATAATGCAAGTTGTACTGGTGCCATCACTACGTTGACAGAAGGACAATCTACAGGGATAAAATTTGTCATTTTTTGCACTGCAACAATGTCAATGGTTGGTTCTTCTTTCATTATATTTAGTTATTATTATTTTGTATCTATGAGAACATTTCCATTAAAATTAATAGTTATGCTATCTATATCAGATTTCTTCTCGTCGGTTCAATTTTACATTGGTTTTGATAATTTTGCAACCAAATGTTTCGAACCTGAATTTGCATGCGCATTGAGTGCAAGCATGTCTCAATATTTTGAGATGGCCAGCTTTTGCTGGACTACAGTGATTGCGTTTAACATTTATCAAGTTTTAGTTGCAAAACATGGTGAGCGTGTTGAGCATTATGAAATGTATTATCATTTAATTTGTTGGGGTTTTCCATTATTTTTATTAATTATCGTTGCATCTACTGGTAGCCTGGGCGATGCAGGCAATTGGTGTTGGATTAAGAAAGAAAGACCTATTGAAAGATTATTAGGTTATTATATACCATTATTGATCATGATGGTAATCAATGGAGTCTTTTACGTTTTAATTGGACGTGGTTTGCAATCATTCGCATCAGAGCAAAAAAGGCCAATAATTTTAAGATTGAGAAAATATTTAATTGTATTTTTACTTACACGTATACCCAGTGTTATAAATCGATTTTATGAAATTGCAAGTAATGGTGAGACCGTATATTTCTTCTTATTGTTGCAATCTATGACTAGTCCATTGCAAGGATTTTGCAATGCACTTGTGTATGGCGCAAATAAAAAAATAAAAAGGCAATGGGAAGAGTTTTTACGCGAACGTTTTCCTTTTTGTTTTAAAGCTAATCGTGAAGGGTCAATAGATTCAAAGCAATTAGTTGATGTTACTGGTAGAAATGATAGCGAAGGTAGTGAAGACAATAATGGTATTCAAAAAGAAGCCGATTCTGTTTAAAGAAAATGGATTTTAGATAATTTCTATGATGTGTATGTGTGTGTGTGTGTGTGTGTAAAGTGTCATATTAATGATGATTGGTTAAAATCTCAAAGTTATAATAATAATTTTACTTCCCGTGCTAAAGTAATATCATATATATATAATGCTCAATACTCAATCTCAAGAATAATATATGAACATATATATATCTCATTCCTCACATCTCTCTACTTTTTACGCAGTGAAATTACCATTCAATATACCTTTTAAAGAATCTACCTTTGCTGTTCGTTGGAAAAAATAATCTTCTGTTTCTGAATCAACACGATATTTTGTATGTAACATATAACCAAAACGTTCCATCACATCTTTAGCAGTAACACCATCCGTGCAAGCTCCACTTCCTGGGATACAACGTATTTCAACTTGAATAACATCAATGACAAATTTATGAAATGGAAAATTTAATAAAAAATCAACTTCACCACCTTCTGTATCTACGGTCATATAATTCACCCTTCGCATATTCAAATTTTGCAATATATTTGGTATCGATTTACATTGAATAATAAGCTCTTGTTTAATTCCATCTCTTGCTATTAATTCTTTTAAACGCTCTTTATCATATGTATCTTTAAAGCCATGCCAACCTTGAGTATCTGCTACAATAAATATTCTTTTTTTATTTTCATATTTGTCTTGCATACAAGCAGTATTATGAAAGGAAATGGATCTTGGTCGATTATTTTCAATTTGAAAGTATTCAGGACCAGGTTCTAGCAATATACCATGCCATTTATGTTCATGTTCAAAATACCAGGTATTGCTATGCGATACACCATTTCTAGCTCCAAATTCAACGAAGGTACCACCACTGCTTGCGTCAGGGAAAAAAGTTTTATATGCAAACCGATCTTGTCCATGTTGGCTTTTAAAAGATGTTTCAATTCCACCACACATTAATAAAATGATTTTCACAGTCTCAAACTGTAATTGATCGCTCAAAATATAATGGAAAAATATATACAAACTGGCAAGAATGCCAAAGCAATATTTATAATACAATTTTAATTTATTAGACGAGGAGGAAGATGCCCTAATGTTACGTTTACCTTTCGAGAGGTTAGTATTATTGTTATTCAATCTACCATCTTCAAGTGATGCTGCAATTTTTCGTTCAACATTGGCACGCGCCCTTGGAATTGCTTGTGTTGATGATGCCATTGTTTGGTATGACGGATTCGATATTATAATTTATTATGACATATATATATATATATATTATATATGGTACAGTTTTGTTTATGTCTCATAAAGTGATACGTCATTTGTGTGCATGCAGATACTACTTCTAGATTTATTATAGCAACTATATACAAAGGTTCTCTGGAGTGGATGCTGTGGACACCAGAGGCATTTCCTGGTCTAGGTCCAAATCTAGAAGAGAGGATCCGCGCTATCCAGCTATTATATCCAAATCTATTAATGGTGCTCTGTGCTTATTATTGTTTACAAACAACAAATCTGCAACTGGCAAATTAATAAATTAAAATTTCCCCAAAAATATAGGCTCAACAAGTTCGATTTAGTATACCAATTAATACAGATATTTATAGGGTGATACAGTATTATATATTGGATAATTCAAAAAATCCAAAAATGGCCAAAGGCCAACTATATATAGTCTATCATATAAAAATGAATATGAGCTATTCGAATATCGATACAGTTAGAATAGTTTCAATAGTACAGGTACCATATACAGTAAATTGAAATATTACAGTAGCCAGATTATCTCTATTTTTTTACCACTCATCATCTAAACCACTTTTTTTCTTAATTTCTTTCTTTATAAAATTCATTTTTGGAGGGAAATCGCAAACTTTTGGAAAGTCAATATAATACGGTCGTGATGCGTGATATGATGGGAAATCTTGTGTTAATTCAACTTCTAATGGATATTTCGGTAATGATTGTTTCATTATGTCAAATGATACATCTAAATTTGTATTTGATATTAAATCAGGATCTTCACCATCCAATTCATGTTCGTTTTCGTCATATATTATAGCTTTTGAACCATTGGGCATTAGGTATTCATTACCAATATTGTCATAAACTTTCGAGCCTTCGACACGTTGTATTGCAAACACTTTTCTATTTTTCAATGGTGATGATGATAATATATGTTTATTATTTTCTATTTGTTGAACGACTTCTTCTACTGGAGCAAATATATCCAGTTTTGGAGCAAATTTATAATTTGATCTAGGCGATATCGCCGGTGATAATAATAATTTAATAGCAGGTTCATTATTTGCATCATAATAATCTTTGCTTTCTCGAGAAATATTAGAAATTGCGGATGCTATCTACAAAAGGTTTGGCGATGATTCAAATTATCTTGAATGTATCGTAGTATCAGATGATCATAATATGAGATTGTATATCAGTTTCAGTGTGCCGGAAGTGGAAAGCCACAAAGAATCAGTAGTGAAAAGCCAAGAAATGTATTCCGGCGAAACAGAGATTACAGACGAAGATTTTTGTGCTGCAATAGCTCAAAGATTGCAACTACGCAATGTGAAGTCTGAGGCGAAGGAAAATTTATCTTCTCGCCCATGGAATGAAATAAAAAGCGATCAAATTTTGATAAAAGATGTTGATCTAGTTTTACGCCCCGTACCTGTTCATGTGAGCCAAAATGCTTTGTATGGCATGCCAATGAACATCGATATCACTCGTGACATTGATGATCAAATCTTAATAACTGCATATTCAATGGACCATTTACGAGGGACTTCATTCGAAGTTGCATATGATGAAAAATATTGCCGTGAATCAATGGCAGATTGTGAAGGTATAGAAGCACATGAGTTTGAATCCTTGGATCATTTATACACAGCATTGGCTGAAAATTGCGAAATTTTGCGGGAAAAAGAAACCGATATGCTAGCCTTATCTATTCCAGCTCCACCACCAGATGGACCAACAATGGAAAAAGAATTAGCTCGAAAAAGAGCAAAGAAGAAATGGGATTCACTCGATGCAGATGGCAATGGAACCTTAGAAGGAGATGAGTTGAATGGGTTGGCTGAATGGGTTTGGACATCATTTCATCCAGGAGGTGAACCAATTACAGAAAGAGAGAAGGCAAAATTGACACGAAAATTGTTAAAGCGTATAGCTGTAAAACACAATGGACAGATGACTTTTGATGATTTCCATGATTGGTTTTTAAAAACATGCGATGAAATAGAGGCATTCAGGGCATTACAAAAGAAACATGGTGTAAAAAAAAAAAAGAAGAAGAACAAGAAAGGGACGAAGTGAAACACAGACATTTAAAAAAAAAAATTAAGCTAAAGCTCGCGATTTAAAGACACACAGCAGTGCGAGCGCAGTCTTCTGTTTTAGCTTACAAGAATTAAATTAAAAGACAAGAACACATTTTTACTGTTCTCGTATTTAATATTTTAAATTATATTTATATAGTTGGTTAAAATCTAAGTTAAAATATTTTTACACTTCTCGTGTTAAGTAATATGCTCAATACTCAATCGCAAGAATAATATGTTATCCTACTATAGT
>LT649361.1:0-32895 GCA_900128395.1 Stramenopiles sp. TOSAG23-2 | reverse complement strand
TAATAATAAAAAGTACAAGACTGACTGGGAAGAAAAAAGAAAGGAAAAAATACAAAGTACATATTATATATTTCCAACTACAACAACATGTCGACTGAAACAGAAAATATTGAAGTGCATACAAGGCAAAGAACGTTTTTTAAATCGTTGTCGTGGAGAATTTTTGCTACAGGGCAAACAATATTAATTGCATTTTTATTAACTGGAACTTTGAATGTTGCCATTAAAGTTGGTCTACCAGATTTTGCATTTAAATTTGTTTGTTATTATATTTTTGAGAGAATATGGTTGATGGATTCCTTGCAAAGTCTGCAAATGAAACGATTGATTAAGATGTTATCATGGAAAGTTGTCGCTGTCTCTTTATCCATGGGCATTACATATATTGTTACAGGAGAAATAGCAACTGCATTACGTCTTGGTCCAATTGATACTACGCTGAAAACATTGATTTTATATTTACATGAATTATTATGGGATTATATTCCTTTTGGAAAGTTGTCGCTGTCTCTTTATCCATGGGCATTACATATATTGTTACAGGAGAAATAGCAACTGCATTACGTCTTGGTCCAATTGATACTACGCTGAAAACATTGATTTTATATTTACATGAATTATTATGGGATTATATTCCTTTTGGTAAGAGTATTGTTAAAAATGTGAACAAGAAAGAAGATTAATATTTAAAACTGAATAAAATGGGTGTGTGATAGGAGAGATTAAAAATGTTAAGATATAATGTATCTTTACGTCAATAAATATATGCATATCATGGTCAAAAAATATTTTTTCAATAAAACAATATCATACATATTAATATTTAAAACTGAATAAAATGGGTGTGTGATAGGAGAGATTAAAAATGTTAAGATATAATGTATCTTTACGTCAATAAATATATGCATATCATGGTCAAAAAATATTTTTTCAATAAAACAATATCATACATATATCATATATATAGGTCTTTCCGGTTTAGTTATATCTTTCAATTTATTATATTATTTCTGGTAATTACACATTATATATAGTGAATATTAACAGTATGAGTAAATAAAATCTTTTTAACTTATGAAATAAGAGAATTTTTTATATATATATATGATATTTCATGTGTGGTTGTATGACTTTACATCAAACATCTTCTTCCTCTTCCCCCATAACTTTCTTTGTATCATCAGATATATCAACATCAAAATGTTGAAATATTCGTTCCAATAATTCTGGCAATACATCGCCTTGCTCTATATAAACATCTTTACTCATGGCATAGTCATGTATTTCTTTTGAGATTGGAATATTATATGAAACAATAATAGTTTCATATAATGATGCGACATCAATATCGTATTTTGTTATACGTCCTATTCCACCAACAACAACATCAATTGACGTGGTATCTATTATACTATTTAATGACAATAAACCACTACTAGTATCCGCTTTTACAACTAATGGATAATGTTTTTCCATCATTCTATCATTATCATCATTATTATTATCAACAACAACAACATTTTGCTTATTCATTTGTTGATTCATTAATTCACTCAATTCATTGCCTTGAGGATCTTTATCTTGTATTACAATTCCATCATCACCATTAGTATTAACTGTATTATTGTTATGATTATTTTTATGCAATTCTAACGTTGATTCCATGATTCTATATTCAACGATTTTTTTACTATTTTCTAATGGTAATGCAAAGAATCCTTCCCCCATACGTGGTGGCGATAAATTTCTTAATTTACCTTGATGTCCTCGTAACATAACATCAACAACATCTCCAGGCTTTGCCTCAATTACTTCATATGTAGTATTATATTTCATCTGATGACTAGAATCATTCATATTATTTTTATAATTATTTTTACTTTTTTGATAATTATTGATACCACTACCTACAATAGGATTTGTTTGATTAAATACACAATACATATTACGAATAATACCATGCATTGTCCCTGCAACAAATGAATCGTCAATATTTAGCTTTCCTTCTAATATTAATACGCGAAGTAACATACCCCTAGATCGATCTGCAAATGAATCTAATACAAAACAGGATGCATATCCATTAGAACGTACATACATTTGATTTTCTTCAGCCCATGTAGTTAACATGTTTCCACATTCCAATGCTCTATTTGGATTCGCTCTATCATTTAAATTATTTAAAGTTGTCATTGGAGAGTTTGGAAACGTAGTTTTTAAATAATTTTCAATTTCATTAAATCTTTTTTTTTCATCATCAGTTATTAATAAATCCATTTTCGTAAATACAAATGATAATGGAATATCGGCATCAAATGCATGTTGCATTACATTTGCCGTACCAGGGGTTATACCTTCATCACATGCAATAACAACTAATGCCATGTCTGCATTAAAAGCACTTTCACGTTGCATATCTACAAAATGTTGATGTCCTGGCGTATCTAATAATGTTATGCTTGCTTCTCGATTTAAGATTTGGTTATTATGTGTATCATCATTATTATTTTCAAAATAATTGAAATAATATCTTGCAGCACCAACTCGTTGTGTTATCCCACCTTTTTCTCGTACACGTCTACCAGTTAATGCATTTACTAATGTTGTTTTTCCATGATCTCTTTCACCAAGGACTACTACAGTGGGTGGTAATATTGCATTTGGTTCAAATGTTATTGGTTTGTCATTTAATTGTTTTACATTTTTTTTTAACTTGTTCTTATTGTTTTCTTCCATTTCCAATAATAATAATTCATTCATAATATTTATAGGGTCAACAGTATCTTCTTCAATCGCAACATTATTTTTATTATTTCCTTTATAATTAATATTTGTTTCAACAAACTGAGCAGATAATTCAAACGGCAATATAATAGCATTCTTCGTTGAAAATACATATTCCTCATTTGCAATGAAATATTTTTTATGTTTTCGTGTCACTAATGATTTCATAACTTGTTTTACAGGTACATTACATATTTTTGCAAGTTCTTTCAAACCACAATATTTTGGAATTTTTAATGTTGTTATTGTTTTTTTCAATGTTGACATCTTCAATTATTTATATACATACGATCGTACTTTCTTATCTTCATATCATATATCTACACACAATATTTACCTTCTACATTTTAATTTCGAAATATATATATATATATATATATAGAATATATCGATATGTATAAAACTATTTTGTTTTTGTTGTTGAGACTTTTTTATTATTATTATTTTTACGAGATGCGTATTTTCGGATATTATTAGATTAAATAATTTAATTTTTCAAGTTATTTGTCGTTTTCGTAATTTAAATAGTAATAATAGTAGTTTTTCATTGAGATATTTTTCACTCAAAATTATACTGATAGTAGAAAATGCAACGCAACTTTGGTTGCAAAGCTATGATTATAGACATAGCATTATTTCAATTATACATTCATATTTATTATGTTAATAAGTATAAGCTTTACCTATTAAATGTTGTTACAACAGCTTTTCTTTTTTTTTTTTAAAAAAAAACCAACAAGCAAGGCTGGCAAGGAGGTAAAAAAAAAAGGTCATCTTCTATGTATCTTCTCTGGGGCAGTTATTCTTCATTCTTCTTCTAGTTATAATAATATATATTTTTACTATCTTTACTAGAAGGAGGTAAAAAAAAAAGGTCATCTTCTATGTATCTTCTCTGGGGCAGTTATTCTTCATTCTTCTTCTAGTTATAATAATATATATTTTTACTATCTTTACTAGCTCTACATGCAAAAACATAGTTTTTAATAAAACAGTTCGGTAAAAACAAAACAAATTCTTCTATATTAAGCAAAATATTTGTAATCAATTTAAACCCACAAACAAAAACACAAAAAAATATATTTTAATAAAATATGAATAATTTAACAATGAATAATATCACAACAAACAATACCATTCCTATCCCTATCCCTATCGATACAAATGAATTTGATGGACATCAATTTTTTTTAGCAAAAACAATATCGTTGGCATGTGAAGTACCAATTGAAAGTGTTGATACGATGAATCATTTATCCCCACTATCTTTTTTAATATCGACATGTTTACTTGTTGTTGCAATGAATGCAGTGTTAATTTTATTAGCTCCAGTCAAAGCAGGATTAGAATATTTACATCATAGTGGAGATAAAAAGAAAAGAAAGAAAAAAGCTAAAAAAACATGGCATCGTACACGACATAGAGTTAATGTGGTTGATGCATTTAAAAAAACAAAGTCGAATTCTAGTAATAAAAAAGTAACGCCAATGAATCGCGCCACTTCCATATTGAAACAAAATTTGTCAGAAGATATTAAACAAAAGAAGAAAGAAAAAGATGTAAAGGATATAAATACTGCCAATGCTACAATTTCTGGAAAGACTGACGGCAAAAACGATACAAATGTAGTGGATGTAAACAAAAGAAGAAAGAAAAAGATGTAAAGGATATAAATACTGCCAATGCTACAATTTCTGGAAAGACTGACGGCAAAAACGATACAAATGTAGTGGATGTGATAAAAAATAATGTTCTTGAGTCTGCTGAGGATAACATCGCAAGTATTGAAGAACGGATCCCGGAATTATTTAATAGAGAAGACGATAAGATAAATAATTTAGAAGAGAATTTACCAAATATATTCAATCCTGAGATAGATGATGAAGAGGAGGGAGGAGAAGAAGAAGAAGACGAGATGAAAGAAGAAGAAGACATTGAAACCACAAAAAATTCAGACTTTCGACAATATCTATCTATGGTATTTAATATTTCACAATCTATTGCAACTATTTATTTTGTGGTCGACTATTGGAATACACTTTTACATGTTTCAAGTGAGAAAGAAATGGGAACACAAATATTGTGTCGTGCGGTACATATGTCTATTATGCCATTATATAAACCTGTTTCTATATCAATGTGGCCAGCAGCAATGCCATTAGTACAATATCTTCATTGGAGTAGGACGAAAAGTGCAAAATTAAGTGATTATAATAATCGTGTATTGCCTGGTAAACAACCATTTAAATTAGATTGGCTTGCTCTTATATATGTAACATTAGTAAGTTTCTGTTGGGTTATTTATATGATAGGATTATTAATATTTTTTCCATTACTGTTATTGACATCATGGGCAATAATTCCTGCGGTATATATAATTACATTTGTTTTTTTATATTTGCCAGTTGTAAGTAGTACTTTGTATTCTTGTATATGTATTTGTTTTTCTATGTTTTGGATATTTAAATGAATTCTGTTTTCAATATATTTTTTTATGTAATATGTTGTGTTTTACTAACAATTTTAATGTTATATATATATTTGCAGCAAGTTTTGAAAGGAAAAGCATTTTGTTGTCGCTGTTGTTTGTGTTGTTATAAAGAGTCGGATTTGAAGAAATTTAGTGGAGAAAACATAGAGCAGGTAGCAAAATGGCACAATGTAGAAGAAGATGACATAATAAATCACGTACGAAAAAGTAACAATGAAAGTAATGAAAATACTGAATTATTAACATTAAAAGCTATGACTGTTTTATTTGTTGTATCAACAATTGTGTCGTTGTATTTCTTTGCAATTTATACACCTGATCATTTAGCAACATTTCAAGAAATGTTGGATACTTTACGTTTAGGTAAGTAGAAATATATACATATATTGCATGCCTCATATATTAAAATCTAACAAGATTACTTTCTAATATTAATATATACACACATATAATATAGAATTTGATTTCACGCCATCATTTCAATTTACTATTAGTTTTGATTTTAATTTAGTCTTTTCATGGCCAACTAATTTAACTATGAATGTACAAATTGTCATGGCGTATTCATTAAGTATATTATTTTTTGATCGTCTGATAGATTTTGTATGGATTATTCATTTATATATGAAACGATTTAAACCAAATGAAAAATTATTTGATTATTCAACAAAAATTTTATTATTACCATATTTATATGGTGAGAAATTTTTAAATGGATTTGAAATAGGATGGGAATGTTTGGTTATTGGATATACAATTGTTTATGCATTTGGTATTGGTATTTTGACATTAATACGTAAATGTTTTATAAAAATTGGATGGAAAAATGTGTTTGAAGAAGATGATGATGACTTTTTTAATAAACATTTTGTTGCATTATTTATTGGTGTTATTGATTCAGTTGGTAAAACTGGATTTGCAAAAGTGTTCAGAATATTTGTTAAATTAGTGTTTAAGAATAATATTGACAACAACGAATTTAATGAAATGATGCTGATGCTTGGAAGCGGCTTACCCGCATCAACAGTAACAATGTGGTTTGAAAACAATTATTTATCAACCCAGATAGATTTTACGAAACATCATATTGGCGATGAAGGTGTAATTGCTCTATGTAAAGCAATGATGAGAAAACGTAAAGTAATGAAAACTGCACGATTAGATATAACAGAAAATAATATAAGTGATGAAGGATGTAAATATTTAAGTGAAATGTTAAAAACAAATACAACGTTAGAAGTGCTCCAATTTGAGGATAACGACGAGATTACAGAAAAGGGTCATAATGCATTATGCGATAGTTTAAGAAACCATCAATCTATGTGGTTATCGAATCTTGGTCGTGATGATGAAATGAAATCTATATTTGAAAGAAATTATTTACAAAAAAAGAAACCATTTGAAAATATAATAAATTGTACATCATTAAACTTGAATAAATGTGGCGTAACCGATAAACAAATTATTGTGTTAGGAAATTTATTAAAATCAAACAATACATTAAAGACATTGCGGCTAAATAATAATAATATTACTGATGTACAAAGTATTGGTGAAGGATTAAAAACAAACAAGACATTAATTACTGATGATGGTGGAATACAAAGTATTATTGATGGATTAAAAACAAACAATACATTAACAACATTGTACCTAGACAATAATAATATTACTGATGTACAAAGTATTGGTGAAGGATTAAAAACAAACAAGACATTAACGAGATTGTACCTACGTAATAATAATATTACTGATGTACAAAGTATTGTTGACGCATTAAAAACCAACAATACATTAACGGAATTGCACCTATGGAATAATAATATTACTGATGATAGTGGAATACAAAGTATTATTGATGGATTAAAAACAAACAATACATTAAAGGAGTTGTCCCTAAATAATAATAATATTACTGATGTACAAAGTATTGGTGAAGGATTAAAAACAAACAATACATTAGAGATATTGTACCTACAGAATAATAATATTACTGATGATAGTGGAATACAAAGTATTATTGATGGATTAAAAACAAACAATACATTAAAGGAGTTGTCCCTAGGTAATAATCAACTTAGTTCTAATATGAAATCACAATTATATGCTATAAAACAATATAAAAGAGATGGATCAAACGGGTATCAACAAGTGGAAGAGATGTGGATAAGCGTATAATAATTAATATATATATATTTATATACTACCAACTACAATATCACTATCTACACCATATATTACGTACTATTCCCATGGCGGGTTCCTCAACCTTCAACATATTGTACATTCTCAGCCTATTTTCTTCTGGCGGCTCTGATATCTGATAATACAATTTTCTTTGGCCACACCACAATGCTATTTCCAGCTTCCACAAACCTAATTTCCCGGGAGATATAGCGAATTTATTAAGTATGAAAATAATATACTAAACCAAAAAAAAATAATAAAAAAACAAGTAAATGAAGTAAAAAACCTTTGTTGTGTGGTGGTATTATTTATAATATATATCAACAATGTAAATGCTGCTCGTCCAGATGTATATAACATGATGAACAAGATATTCTAACAGAATAAGATCATTATTTCAATTGTTAAATAAGAACAACGACAACATCGATATAGTATATATTGTATATATATATATATACATCATGTCGGGTAATATGTTGATATATGTATTAGGTGGTGGTGGAGTAGGAAAAAGTGCATTAACATTACGGTTAGTCACGGATAACTTTGCTGAACATTATGATCCAACAATAGAAGATAGTTATCGAAAACAAATAAAAGTCGATGGGATACCTGCAACGGTAGACATCGTCGACACGGCAGGGCAAGAAGAATTCAACGCAATGCGTGACTCTTGGATTAGGAATGGAAAAGGTTTTTTACTTGTATATTCAATCACAAACCGTGGTTCGTTTGAAGAGTTAGAAACTATTATGGACGAAATGACGCGTGCAAGAGATGATGATAATATACCAATAGTTTTAGCAGGAAATAAATGCGACTTAGGTGAAACAGAACGTGAAGTAACAGCAGAGGAAGGGAAGGCATTGGCAGAGCAATGGGGTGTGCCATTTTTTGAAACAAGTGCAAAGACAAAAATAAATGATCACGAAGTATTTTATGAAATTGTTAGGGAAATACGAAAGTTTGAAGAGGAAAAGTTAAAGGAAAAAGAAGAAGAAATGCCAAAAAAGAAGCCATTTAAATGTAATATCTTGTAGTGTAATAAAAATACAAAGAGGGTCTAAAAGAAGTTGTGTGTGTGTGTGTTGTGTTGTAAAATTTAAATAAAAGAAATATTCGCGTGAAAAAATAATAAAAAAAAGAATGTGTGTACATGTATTTAATTTTAATCCTCGCTCGTTTTTCCACCTGGCGCGTCCTCTACCCCCTTTATAAATCGTTTGAACTGTGCCGCATGTCTTTTCTATCTCTAATATAATGATATTTTATTTATGATATAAAAAATATTTACTTATATATACGAGTACCGTTTATGCACTCGCTTCAATCATCATCTCATTTCACGATCCACCCTTTTCAAACATCTAGATATTTATCTAAACATTTATTAATACATAAACATCCTCTTGTATCTTTTTCATCATAATCTGTACCACGATTTTTTTGATGGATAATTTTCATACGTCCATAAAATATCCAATCTGCTTCACCTTCAATTGTAGCATTTTTATTATCATTATTAGTATCTTTCTTATTATTTGCATTTCCACTACCATCAAGTAATGGGTTTTTTTCTGCACCACCATGACCAGTTTCATGATCATTGAAATTCAATGATGATTTTGATTTACGACGCATCATATCTTTATCTGTATCTTCATTGGATTTTTTATGTACACGCATGACATCATCTGGCGTACTTTTCAATACCATTGCAAAATTACATGCTAAAACATATAATGCGAAAAATATAATACCAATTCCAATAAATATAGAAACGATACCATTTCCAACTTGTCCAGGTACAAAAATAGTCGGTGTTGATGGTGTTGTTAATTTTTGCATGACATTAATAACACCAACTAATGTGACGATGCCACCTACTAAATACAAAAAGACACCAAAACGTTGTATTTTTGATTTAAATGCGCAAACACCACCACCATTTTGCCACTTCATATCATTATACAAGATCCATAATGTTTGTAAAATGAATGAACATAATACAATAATTAATGGTGTAAAAACCCATTGCCAACTAACTGTTTTAAAGAAATTACCTTCTGCTTTACTAGGTCCTAAAACGAAAAATACAGTTAAACAAACAACTAATATCATCGATAAATTTGATCCATCACCACCAAATATATCACGTAAAATACTTAACGCAAATAATATATACAATGGCAATAACATGGAATAATGATATCGTATTTTTTCATTGTTGACCCAATGAAATAAATTCACTTCAAGCCATATGATAAATATTAAACTAAATAATGATGGTAATACACCAAAAAATGGTTCGCATGTTATCCAATAAAATATTTGTTTGGCATTTTTCACCGTGATCGGTTGATGTTCATTTGTATAACGTGCTTTTACATTTGCAATTAAAAGCCCAGCAAATACAATTGCGCCTAAATGACAAAATATTATTATACCATTTGATAACCATAATGGTAAAAATAACAAACCCCATGTAATTTTAACTTTATTATCAAATTTTGCAATTGCTAAATAAGCACATGTAAAAATCGATGTTAAATAAAATAACAATGCTACTAATAAAAAACCATATGATGTAGCACTACTTGGTGCTTTTAAGTTTTTATCTTTTGTTTTATCCCGTTCAATTTCATCTTGCAACCCATCCCAATTTGGTGTTGATGTTATATTTGCTTTGGTATTTTTACTAACTTTTTCTGGTGTTTCCATGTTTTTACTTTTTTTTTAATACAAATATAAATGAATCTCTTTCTCGTCTTGTTATATAATTATTATTTCGTTATAATAATTTTAAATATTTTCTATAAATAAATAACAATACGTATATTCAAACAAAAGTAATCAATACTAAATTTAACAATATATGGACGTATCGAACAAACTTCCACTTCGTTGATAATGATATAGGTACAGTATACACGCGGACACATACACACACACACACACACGCACGCAAAGAATCTATCAATATTATTATTCTATGTATATATATATAATAGAAATACAAAATGTTTATTATGACGACTCACCATTGTAATCGCATGTTAATTAAATCAATTTTTTAAATCTACGACGAGCGATAAAATTTTTTCCTCTTTTTTTTTGATTTTTTTTGTCGGTTTAAGGTTTTAATTTCTATGTTTGGATGTTATGTTGGTATTCTAATTTCCCATTCAAGTATAAATTATATGTCATTTGATAGTATAAATCGATGAAGAGTGATTGATAATGTAATTTCAATTAAGTATAAATTATATGTCATTTGATAGGATAAATCGATGAAGAGTGATTGATAATGTAATTTCACTTAAGTATAAATTATGTGTCATTTGATAGGGTGAATGAGAGAATGAGAGAATGAGATGATGAGTATTTTTCTGTTGATAGTCTAATTTCACTTAAGTATAAATCATGTGTCATTTTTGATAGGATGAAATCTGAGATATTGAGATAATGTATTAGGAGATTTAGATTAGTGAAATTAGGAGATAATGCGATGTGATTTTTCTGTTGATAGTCTAATTTCACTTAAGTATAAATTATGTGTCCTTTTTGATAGCGTATATTTATACATTTTTATCGTACATTTCCCTTAAAACCATTTAAGGGGGGAACAAACCAACTAAACAACAAAACACACAAAAAAGTGACTGGTTGGCATTGTTGTTACCACCACTAGATATAGAAAAATCACTCCGTCAAAAATACTGATCAAATTTATACTTAAGTGATAAATTAGAATACAGAAATACTCCTATGACCTTTTTTTAAAAATTTTTTTTTTTTTTTTTTTTTTTTTTTGGAAAAATAATGAATAAATCCTCCATATATACCTTTATATAGTTTTGTATGAACGATGCGATTCATCACGTGGATATATGTATACCGGACAATATATTGAACAAAAGTAAAAAGCGCATCAACACTTTATTTTATTTTTTTTAGTATTATTATTATTTGTAGTAATTGTAATATATATATATATATATAAATATATTATTATCATACAAGTTGTTGTTAATATTATATATAAAAATTTTTTTAACACATTTTATTATATATAAAAAACAATTTAACGAATATCAAGATATAGTAGTAGTATATATATCTCATATATATAGTAAAATCACAATATGCAAAGTTTCAGACAAAATTTCATTAATGCAAATACCAGCAAGCAATTTGCTAGGTCTTTTTCAAGTGCATTGAATTCGTTTCCAGAATCCGTTAGAAATGCCCCTGCAACGGAAGTAAGCACGTTGGACAATGGTTTACGTGTAGCATCAGAAGGTGGACATGGTGAAACTGCTACTGTTGGTGTATGGATTGATGCTGGTTCACGTTATGAAAATGCAAATAATAATGGTGCTGCACATTTCCTTGAACATATGGCGTTCAAAGGAACATCGAAGCGGACCCAAAAGCAATTAGAAGTGGAGATTGAAAACATAGGTGGGCATTTAAATGCTTACACATCCAGGGAACAAACTGTTTATTATGCAAACGTATTTAAACAAGATATACCACAAGCTATGGATATTTTATCAGATATTTTACAAAATAGTTTATTGGATGAAGGTGCTATTACCAGGGAACGTGATGTTATTTTACGTGAAATGCAAGAAGTTGAAAAGCAAACGGAAGAAGTCATCTTTGATAGGTTGCATGAAACGGCATTTCAAGGCACTGGTTTGGGGCGTACCATATTAGGACCAGAGGAAAATATTCGTAATTTGCAAAAAAGTGATTTGGAAAATTATATCAAAACACATTATACGGCACCACGTATGGTAGTTGCTGGTGCAGGTGCTGTGGAACATTCCCAATTGGCACAATTAGCAGAAAACTGCTTTGGTGGCTTGCCAACAGCACCTGCAACTGGATTGGCATTGCCAGAAGATCCTGCATATTTCACTGGATCCGATGTACGCATCCGTATGGACGATATGCCATTGGCACACATCGCATTGTCCGTTGAAAGTGCTGGCTGGCAGAGTGAACATGCATTTCCATTAATGGTTATGCATAATTTATTGGGTTGCTGGGATAGGACTGGTGGTAGTGGACGTAACATGGCATCGAAGTTGTGCCAAACCGTTGCGGAATTGCAATTGGCACATAGCGTTATGTCGTTTAATACATGTTACAAAGACACTGGCTTATTTGGTGTCTACTCAGTTGCTGAACCACATAAAGTCCAAGATTTGATGTGGTATACCTTGGAAGCAATGGTACGTTTAGTTCATGAAACCTCTGAAGAAGAAGTGGAACGTGCACGTACACAATTAAAAGCAAATATGATGATGCAATTAGATGGCTCCTCTAATGTATGCGAAGATATTGGTCGTCAAATGTTAACATATGGACGTCGCATGACACCAGCTGAAATTTTTTCCAGAATCGAAGCAGTTGATGCAAACTCTGTTAAAGTAGCAGCTGATACTTTTATAAATGATCAAGATGTTGCAGCTGCATCTATCGGTCCTGTGCATGAAATGCCAGATTACAATTGGTTACGTCGTCGTACATACTGGTTAAGATATTAAATCATCTCATGTCAGATTATGATGATGCGTTTTATCAGATGCATGTATGGCTATTATGTGTGTGTGTGTGTGTGTATTATACATCTGTGTATGTGTATGTATAAGAAGAAAATGAAAGAAAGAAACGGTCTATATTTTTATTAAATATATGTACTGGTAAAGGTACAATGTATTAGCAGTCTTTCTAAAAACATGTATCATATGGTGTAACATTTAAAATGAAGAAGATGAAAAAAAGTTAGTCTTGCTAATCTTATCATATTTAAAATGTGTGCGATGTATGGCTGTGTTTTAAAAAAAAGAGGGGGGAAATATCTCATATTTAAATATATATGCGTGTTTAAAAATATGATAGCTAAAATAGTGAAATGGTTAAAAAAATATACTCGTAACTTTTAATATAATTAACGGAGAATACGAAAATCTTTTTTTATCCCCCTCTCTCTTCTTTGGTTTTATATTAAAATACATGACACAATTTCTTTTTTTTTTTATATGATCAGCATTATTATATAATATATATATTTCCTTTTGTTGGATCTTATAACGCCACATATCCTACACCGCTTCCAATTCTTCTGCTTCTCTTGCTTTACGTGCTTTATTTGCTTGGACAATTCCATAGATTAAAAGTGTTGCAAAGAAACCTTCTAATACAAACCATACCCATAATGTTGCGTCATCGTCTTGACTACCGAGGAAAGTAAGCAAACCGAGTGAAAAAAGGCCACCAGTAATTCCATGTAAAATCAAGCCCATCACTGCAAACATCGCCCAGTCGAAAGGAGTGCTAGAAGTTTGTTTTTCACATGCACTTCTTCTCTTCTCTTTTTCAATCAAACGCCTGGTTTCTGGTCTTTGTGCTTTTTTTAACGCACGTAAAGCAGTACGAGCTTCTCTACACTCCATAGAGAATTCATCTTCTAATTTTTTTAAACTGTTGGAATCTCCCATAAGTCTATTTAATACTGCCTCCATTTCACGTTTTGCCTCAGTTGCTTCCAACAAGGTTTCGCCACGCTTTACCTCGTTAACCTCAGTTAACTCAACATCTTTTACGTCCGACATATTTCAAATTCGAATATTATTGTTATGGTTTAATATTAATAATTTATCGATTGATTCTTTACAAAGTAGTTAGAATAGTTATGTATTGTATGTATATGTGTGTGTGTGTATATATATACATGCTTTCATATGTATATATGATGTAATAAATAGAATATTAATTAATAATAATGCTGCATCATGCTATAAAAATAACATGCTATTATATGCCTTCTAAAACAATAAAATTAACACTATCATATCATTGTTTCAACAACATATAGCTTATGTGTGGATGGTGGATCCATGAAATTTTGATCCAACAACAATGGTATGTGCATGTTACTTGGAATTATTTACAAATCGTGCCAACTAACTTCTCTCTCTTACAGTATCTCTTTAAATCATACAGTAAACAGTTGGGGCATCTTGGTTCAAAAATTAGTGTATTTTTTACCACATGCATACCACAGCATACCACGCCAATAGTAAAATAGTAAAATAAAGATCTCGTTGTGTGATATAATATATGATATAGTATATAGTATATAGTGTGATGATATAGATATGTATAGGAAAAGGCTGGTATTCTAAAATAGACTTCTAAGCATACTGCACGATAATTCACCTCTACAGCTTTTTGGATCGCCACACGCCCACACAGGATAAGGATGCCACGGCATTCTTTAAATATTTTCACAGTTTCTTTCTTTTCCCTATCATTACTAAGTACGATATATCCCTATACTATCCCTATACATAGCCAGAAATAGCCAATCCAACTTCTAGCCCCACATTTCGATAAAGATATAAAAATAGCATTACATAGCATGCACAATAGCCTGGCTTGAAGAAGTTCAATTCGCAAAGAAGGCCTCGATCTACCTCTCCACTCCCCACATATTTATTGTCATTTTACATTTCTTATTACATTACAAATAGTAGCTAAATATAATCTACATATGAGTCAAATTATTATCATAAAATGACATAAAAACATACCCCCTAAGAAGTATATCGTGCGTGCGAAAAGATATTATGAAATAGATTAAGATATTATTAGAATTATATATATACCATTCATATGACTTTTAAAAGAAAACAAATAATTATTGTTATACAGATATATATATAGTCATTTAACATATATATACAAATTAAAAAAACATATTATAGTGATATTATTATCAATTAATATAAATTATTATATACATTTTGTATGTCCAGCTCAAAAAAAGCAAAAATGTCAAACGGGGAACAACAAGAAAATGCAAATACGGCAACGTACCCAGTAAATGAACGTGTGGCGTCCGGTGCACACGTACGTGGTATGGAAGCATACCAAAAAATGTATGATCGCTCAATCAATGAAAATAGTGCGTTTTGGGGTGAAATGGCACGTGATAATTTATCATGGTTCCGTGATTTCACTGAAGTAAGACAAGGTGGATTTGAAAACGGTGACGTTGCTTGGTTTACCGGTGGGAAATTGAACGTTTCATACAATTGTATTGATCGCCATGTAAAAACACGCGGAGATCAAGTTGCTATTATTTGGGAAGGTGATGAACCAGGCAATGTGCGCAAAATTACTTACAAAGAATTATTAAGAAGTGTATGCCAAATTGCTGAAGTATTTAAAAAAAATGGCGTAAGAAAAGGTGACTGTGTTACTTTGTATATGCCTATGATCCCAGAATGTGCTATGGTTATGTTAGCATTGACACGTATCGGTGCTCCGCATAGTGTTGTATTTGCTGGTTTCAGTGCAGATGCATTAAGAGATCGTATTGTTGATGGCAATAGTAGATTCGTTGTTACTGCCGATGAAGGTATGCGTGGTGGAAGAGCAATTCCATTGAAAAAAACCACAGATACGGCTATCGGAAATATCCCAGAAAGTGCTGGTGGTCCAAGTAAAGTTGAAAAATGTTTCCTTTTCACACGCACTGGAGCAGATGTTAACTTTGTTGAAGGTCGCGATTTATGGATGAATCGTGGTGTGGAAGATGCTATGCCAAATGCACGCCCATACGTACCATGCGAGGAGATGGATGCTGAAGATACCTTGTTTTATTTATACACATCTGGCTCCACTGGTAAACCAAAAGGTATTGCACATTCTACTGCTGGATATTTATTATATGCACAAATGACGCAAAAATATGTATTTGATTATCGTGAAGGCGATGTATATGCATGTGTTGCTGATTGTGGATGGATTACGGGCCATACATACATTGTATATGCACCATTATGCAATGGTGGTACAACATTGATGTTTGAAAGTACACCATTGTACCCAAATCCATCACGTTATTGGGATATGGTTGAAAGACATAAAATTACACAATTTTACACTGCACCAACTGCTATTCGTGCACTTATGAAATATGGTGACGATCCAGTCAATAAACATGATTTATCGACATTAAGAGTATTAGGTACCGTTGGCGAACCAATTAACCCGGAAGCATGGGTATGGTATTACAACGTAGTTGGTAAAGGCAAATGCCAAATCGTAGATACATGGTGGCAAACGGAGACTGGTGGTAATATGTTAACACCATTGCCAGGATGCACACCAACCAAACCAGGTAGTGCAACTTTGCCATTTTTCGGTGTTGATCCATTATTAGTAAATGCAGAAAGTGGTGTAGAAATCCCATGGAACAAAGGTTCCAAATCCGAAGGGGTACTTTGCATCAGACGCCCATGGCCTGGAATGGCACGTACCGTCTTTGGCAACCATGAACGTTACTTAAATGTATACATGAAACCATATCCAGGATATTACTTCACCGGTGATGGTTGTATTATTGATGAGGATGGTTTCTTCTGGATTACTGGACGTGTTGATGATGTTATGAATATTTCTGGACATCGTATTGGTACCGCTGAAATTGAAAGTGCAATCGTTGCACACGAAAGTGCAGCAGAAGCCGCCGTTGTTGGTGTTCCACATGCAATTAAAGGACAAGGTATCTTTTGTTACGTTATTCTTAACCAAGGTGTTGAAGAAAGTGCTGAGCTAATTAAAGGCTTGCGCATGGCTGTACGTGGTGGCATTGGTCCATTTGCAACACCAGATCAAGTTGTAATTGTACCAGGTTTACCAAAAACACGTAGTGGTAAAATCATGAGACGTATTTTAAGAAAAGTAGCTTGTGGTGAAGAAGATGGTCTTGGTGATATTAGTACATTAGCAGATTCAACGATCGTAGACAAAATTATTGCTGCAGTTAAAGCAACACGTTAATTGATGTATTACATGCATATTAAATATATATATATATACATGATTATGATGTATATATATATATATATATATATTTAAAAGAATGAATTTTTTTTCGTGTAAACATATATTTATAAACTTATAAAGTAAATATATATATCATATATGTTCTGAATGTATCTTAATAGTGGCTAGTATATGGCGTGTGTAGAGAGGTGCATAAAATTAAAATTACACCACGAAATATAATACACACGTGTGGGTATACTTGTGTAAACCGAAAAATTATTTATATATATTTACGCGCAAAAATATTTTATTTTAGACCATCCACACATGTCATCATCTATTACACGAGTAATGCATTCATAAAATATTTTTAAAAACTTATTTTTAATTTTTTGATCATTTTTCTTTTTTTCATCTCTCATCAATCACGCTGTTGTTGGAGCAGATACATTTTGTTTTTCATTAACAATTTGTAAAATTCTTCTAGCCATTATACCCATATCATTGTTACGTAAGATATCAATAATAGTTTGATTTATTGAATCTGCTGTTGGTAGTAAACATTCTTCTTTTGTTTCAATTTTTGATAATAACAATTTTAATATATTTTCATGTCCACTCTCTGCAGCATGATGCAATGGAGTTTTAATAGTTGATTGAGAACAAAATTTAGTTATTGGGCAACCTGTTTCATCAATTAAAAACTTAACAATATCAATGTGGCCATGTGAAATAGCTTCAATTAAAGTTGGTATGGCAACTTCTGGCGTTACATAACATGTTGATATCATGATTTGAATGGTTTTAATATCATTCCAAGTAGCAGCATTTTTCATACGCCGTATTAAAATTCGCCGATCGTCACGTTGTTGATTTTGATTTACAATAGCACAAGCTTGCTTTTTTAATTGCTCCAAACGTTCTGGATTATTTTCAAAATTTATCGTATTTGGAAATCTGGCCTTGTTTTCTTTTGTATCAAAGTTCATTTTAAATTCCAATCCACTATCTACAATATGATATGGTTGTACAATTTGATAAAATAATGCAGGGCGAAAGTATACTTTATCAGTAACAGCGGTATCGGGTGTTGATAATGAGCTTACATCTGTAGTTGTATTGTTATTATTATGATTTACTAAATCTGTCATTTATTATTAAAAATCCAATTTTTTATTTATTATTACTATATTATTATCTCGTATTTATTAATTTATTTATTTATTTATTTACAGAGTTCAACCTAATACGTTTTGATCTTATTATGTTTAAAAAATATTCTAAAATTGAATGTCCATAAGTTATATCTATAAGTATTTATATCATCATCTTCTTTCTTTCTATACACATCTCTCGTCTACATACACCATCAGGTATTTTATTTTTTTGATATATACAAGTGCACAAATTAACAACTTCAAAGAAGTTGCTTTCAGTGTTGGTTCATCACCTTTAAATTAAAATCTTATACACAAAAAAGATTATTTTGTGTGTATACTACCGAGCCTGGATGCCTATCAATATCCACCTCTTTTTTTCGCGCATCATAATAATTAATAACCAAAAAAAATTACCAAAAAAAAAAAAAACGACGCGTCCAACCCTCTATTAAAAAAATATTGTTTGGATTGAAAGACACATATGTTGATATATATATATAGTGTGTCAAAAGCGAGCGATATATATAAAAAAAAAAGATAGATCAAAGGAGAGAGAGAGAGGAACAAAGATTCATATTCAGAAAACGAAAACAAGTGAAAGAAGATGGTACGATTAATTATGATACGACATGCACAATCGTTGCAAAATGCATATATGGAATCTATTATGGAAAAAATTGGACGTGGTGAAATAGCAATGTCTGATTTTAATGAAACTATGAGAAATGGACCAGAAGAAGCGAATGGGGGACAGGATGCTAATTTATCACCACATGGATTTGAACAAGCTGAAAAATTAGGCCAAGTATGGGGACCATTGCTTGTCGGTGCAGCAAAGAAAAATCGACTTATTACGTATGTTAGTCCATTTCAACGTTGTTGTTTAACTGCTGATCCAATTATGAAATATATCACAAAATATGTGCCATCCTATAAAGCAATGATATTACCAAGTATTATGGAAGAAGGAGGTTTAGCAGATAAAAAAGATTTGGACAAACTAGATACTGTTAATAAATTGATTAAAGAAGGTAAACGGAAAGAAGGTATTGCGATATTAAAAAGCATTGAATGGCAACCTATGGGACAAACTGGTAAAGAAATGTTGGAACGTTTTCCATGGAGTCGAAAACCAAAAGATTTAAATGCAGATGAAAAGAAAATATTAACAAATGATATTTCATCCTATTGTTTACCAATACCATATGATGCGAAATGGTATAATTTTGGATGGGAGGGAAATAAAGCGGAACATAAGCGAATGATGACATTGTTTCAATGGATACAAACGTTACAAAACAATGCAAGTGGGCAAACTGGTGATGATATTACAATTGTATGGTTCACTCATGGTGGGACAATAGGTAATATATCCAATCGCTTAACAACAAATGGTGTAAATTGGAATACTAATAATAATGATAAGAAAGGAGAAAAAGCGGAATCAATTGCATTAGATGCAATTTATAATACATCAGTAACTTCGTTTTTATTACCATCGCCAACATATTCATATCCTGGAGAAAGGCCAAGTAGTAGTAGTTCACATTCCGTGACACCATGGAAAACCAGACTTGAATTTTTTAATGATACTACACATTTACAAATTGAACGATTGCAACGTTTTGGTCAGTTGCATTTAGGTGCAAAATTGTGATGCATGATATATATGTGCATTACAGAATGATACACGATACACGAGGGGCAGAATCTTGTAAACGAACGTTCGTATATATTTTTACCTTGGGAGTATCTTTTATATTTTGTACGAGTCGTATTTTGTGTGTGATGAAGAGAGAGAGAAGTGAAAATGTACAAACAAATTTTTTTATATATGAAATATAAACCAAGTATGCAATAATTAAAAATTACTTAAATGTGTCACACAAAAATTATGATATCATACTCTCGTAATATTTTTTGTTGTGCATTTTCACTCTTTTTGTATTTTTTTGCACTCTCTATCATACTCATCTCACCAATGGAACATATATATCATTCGCATATATATCATATATATTTAAATCATTATTTAATTACCACCACCTCTTACACTATTAATCACACTATCGCATTTTTTAACTAATACTTGTACCGCACGTTTAAATAATACTTCAGGTGGCAATTGTCCAACTGATTCAATTGAAAAAATGAAATGATCAGGTCTTCTTGTAACTACTACACTTTCTTTCAATTCATCATCTCGTGTATAATTCCTTGACATTCTACAATTTTGTGGATGTTTTACAACTGCTTTGACTTTCCCGGAAGAAACATTTTCCAGTTCAAAAACACCTGGCATTAATTTCATTAATTTCCTTGCTTTATCATCAAACACATCTTTTACTAATTGTACTTCTGGCATCATCCTATAATGTGCTGTACATACAGGTGAAAACTTGGCATGTTCTTTTCCTAAACCACGTACAGCATGGCATTCAAATGATATGTGTTGGCCTGGTCGTAATTTTGCAATAACAATATCTTCATATACTGGCCTTGGTTCAACACCATTCAATCGCTCCTCTTGAGAACCTTGTTTAATCCATTTTAAATCACTTGAATATACAATACCATGTTCAAGTGTATCATAATCCATATCTAAACCATCATTGCTATTATCATTATTATTAGTAGTAGTATTGCTATTGTTATTGCTGTTGCTACTGCTACCGTTTGCCATAGGAACATCATCTGATGAAAGATCAATTTCATTTTTTGCTGTTGCATTTTTTTTATTACTTTTACCATTTTTATTATATTTATTTGTTTTTTTTTTCTTTTTACATGTAACATCTAAACGATATACAAGTGTATTTAAATCTGTTTTATCAATCGAATCATTGTAAATTTGAAATAAATTTGGATCAATTTTTATTGGTATTAAACCTAAGCGATGTGCCAAGACTTCGTCTTGTATGATTGATGTATTATCATGGAAATATACGGTTTTAATTGCCATTGTTGCAACTTCTGATATCAATATACGACGAAAAGCATTTGCAATAGCTGCATCTATTCCAATTAGTTCAAATTCTAATATTTTTCCATCATCTTTTACTTTTACATTTTGACACTTGAAATTTTTAGCAAATATTTCATCATGGTAATTATCTGATGTTTTCTCCAATTCCATAATACGCTGCGATACTTCTGTTGGTAATATATCATATCGATTTTTGGATTGATATGTAAATGTTGCCATGGTTGATATGTACTTGTTGTATATGAATATAATACAATGATATAATTGTCGTTTGATATTAAATGTGATTCAAAAAAAAAGTTCTAGATGTGGTTTTTCTTGCTTCTTTACGTATTATACACACACACCGACACACCGACATATATACATCTTTATTAATATTTATATCCATAATATTTATTATATTTATGCCAATAATTACCATATATTTGTCGATAATATATGGATGGATAGGAAGAAACGAGGTGGGGATGATGGAGAGGCCCCAATCGTATTCACCTGCTATAACGATAATACATGGATATAGCACACAAGGTATAGACATATACCATATCGATATATTTGGTAGGTATATATTATTACAGTACAGTATGAACGGTATAAGTATACAAAGTAGGCAAATAATATCATTATACCATGCCCGCATGCTATGCATATAGTGTTTTATCCATGTTAATAAGACGGATGAAACTCTCCTCAAAACAGGCGTGGTCTAATTAGTACAGATTTAGTATAGTATAAATAAATATTTGATAGGTGGCGAGAATTAAATTCATAAAATCCAATAATGACCAATGTGTTAATTTTAATTTGGATGAAAATATCTAGAATATCCGATTTTATTGATATTATCCTATTATCCTATATAAATATATATTTATATTATACTAAATCTATACTTATTTGAAGCAACTGAACCCCACACGATTTTGGGAAAAGGTTTTTATCCGTCTCTAGCAGGTGAATACGATGCACAATCAGGTTAAGGTGGTTTTTGATATTTATTATAATTAAAAAAATGAATTTTTGATGGACAAAAATTGAATACTAGTATATATTCTAATATTATACAAACAAGTGTGGGAAGAGACGAGGTAAAAGTATTTGTCATCATCCTCCATCATCATCATCAAAAGAAATCAACGAAGAGTGAAAGATACACAAGATGTCATCAATGGTAGTAGAGAAAGATGACAACGAGACGGAAGATTTTAGTAAAGGTCCGTTGTCCATATTAATGAATAGCGTCACGAAAAATACACAAATATTAATTAGTTTAAGAAATAACCATAAATTATTAGCAAGAGTCAAAGCATTTGATCGTCATTGCAATATGGTACTTGAAAATGTAAAAGAATTATGGAGTGAAACGAATAGGAAAGGTGGTAGTGCAACTCATAAAGATAGGTATATTGGTAAAATGTTTTTGCGTGGTGATAACGTAGTCATTGTCGTTGCAAATCCTGCAGCTGCTGCGTCATAATTATCTATTCGTACATGAAATTAGATTTTATATATTTAATAAATAAGGAGTGTTTAAAGATTTTGTGGTGAGAAAAAGTTTGATGGAAAGATTCGTGTTGTAAAATAATAAAATTTCTTTTTTTAGATTTTAAACAATATATTTTCATATTAAGTGAATATATAATATATATATTTTTATGGACCTGCCATTGCGTTTGTTAATTCTTTAATCAAACCGGACAATCTAGCACGTAATGCCATTTCATTTACACTGGTTGCACCACATACACATACAAGGTATTGATTATTTACTTTTGCCATTGCAATAACACCATTTTCTAATTTGATATAAACATCTTTTAATGGACGTTGTTTATTATTATTGTTATTATTCATAGTAGACGATGATTTTGTATCCATATTGTTTTGTCCATTACCAGTGGTACCAGCATAATTTTCCCATATATTTGTCAAAAATGATGATGTAATTTCAGGTAATATCTGTAAATAAATGATTTGTATGGATACGTATTGTTAGAAATAGATTATTAAATGTTTGAAAGGGTTCTTTTTTTTTTACTTACATTTGTTGTTACATTTTCTGCTGTACCAACACCTAATAATGATCCTTCTGAATTCACTACGATTGCATGGTCCACTCCATCGGAACATACACTGCTTAAAAAATCCGTCAATGCACTTGCACTTAACATGGTTTCTACGTATATGTATGTAGTTGTTCTTTTTCTTTTCTTTTTACTTTGTAAACTTTTGTTTGTTCTTTATGTAATATATATATTTGTATAAGGTATCGACATGATGACCAGATGAGTTCTGTGATGTTCTGTATAAGCTGTTTAGCTTTAAAATAGTATTATATATATAGGTATATTGTAGTTGGTAGTATATAAATATAAATATTAATTTATTATACGCTTATCCACATCCCTTTCACTTGTTGATACCCGTTTGATCCATCTTTTTTAACTTGCCAGAGTACATCTCTTTTATATTGATGTATACGTCTTAATTGTGATATCATATTATAACTAAGTTGATTATTACGTAGGTCCAATCTCCTTAATGTATTGTTTGTTTTTAATACATCAATAATACTTTGTATTCCACCATCATCAGTAATATTATTATCACCTAGGTACAAGTGCGTTAATATATTGTTTGTTTTTAATCCTTCACCAATACTTTGTACATCAGTAATATTATTATTGTCTAGGTCCAATCTCCTTAATGTATTGTTTGTTTTTAATACATCAATAATACTTTGTATTCCACCATCATCAGTAATATTATTATCACCTAGGTACAAGTGCGTTAATATATTGTTTGTTTTTAATCCTTCACCAATACTTTGTACATCAGTAATATTGTTATTATAACTTGTTAAATTATTCATCCTTCGTTTTTTTTTTGTTTCTTTTTTTTTTTGTTTCTTTTATATTTCTATTATTATATATTTTTAAAATAATAAATAATTCGTATTTTATCTTTTCACTTGTCGTCTTCCTGGGTTGTTTATATTTGATTAAATTAGTTATTTGTTATCTTGATCCATGTTTAGGCCATGTTCATGTGTCCATGTATATTTATTATGTCTATATATCGCATTTTGGTGTGGGTTAACAATATATTATTAGACTTTTTTGGAAAGCTGGAAAGCCAATGTGGATATTTGATCGTCAAAATATTAAAATATTTCATCCACAAAATGTACATCACATGCTTATTGTATAAAACATAAAAGATAGACTCATTTTCGGATATTTATTGATATTATAACTAGACTATATTCTTTTGTGATATTTGATAAAATAGATGAAAATAATTTCCTATATATTTAAGTACAATTAATAATAGTCTTTCTCGACTTAAATTTTGCCTTTTTACTTTTTACTTTTTACGTACCATACAGAGAGGCCGATATCAGCTGCTACGTTCTGTCTATTTAGCATGGACACAGTATCAAGCTACGATCAACAAAAATTTGTTCCGAAAAGGGTTCAAAACCATTCGACTGATGGTTTTATAGCGTGCTAATTGTATCCTCGTACTGTACATAAAAGAAAATTTGGATAAAAATGGTAATTTTGGTCTTTTATTATAACTTTCCGTCGTCGTCCAAATTGAACTTTCTTCCTCTAATAACTAACAACTTAAAAATTGCAGGTAAAAATAAATAAATATTAGTTCACATGTAGATGGATGGAGAAGAACATACATGTATGTATAACAAAAAATAGTAATAACAATTGTAAGAACAACTATATAACAGACCATGAAAAGGAAATTACAATCAGTATCATCATGTATGGTGAAAAACAATGCCAGAACAACGAATTGTAATTATTATTCTACTTTTTCTACTACTAATAATAATAATTTAAAGAATTATTTTTATCAAAATAATATAATAAAGAAGCAAAATAATAATAATAATACAATAATAAATAATAATACATATCAATATAAATCGTATCGTAATATATCAACATCCATATCAAGAAATACACGATCGACATCTATCACAAACACGGGCAGTAATAATGATAATGATCAATTTTTAATAAATCCTATAAATGCATTTCCAAATGCGGTAAAAATCGTTGAAGTCGGACCACGGGATGGTTTACAAAATGAAAAACAATTAATTGATACTTCCGTTAAGGTTGAGTTGTGTAATAAATTATCTAGATCAGGCTTATCAGCAATTGAAGCAACTGCTTTCGTTTCTCCAAAATGGGTACCACAAATGTCGGATCATAAAGATGTTTTACAACAAATTAAAAAGTTTCCAGGCGTTGTATATCCTGTGCTATGTCCAAATTTAAAAGGCTTTGAAGCTGCACGGGATGCAGGTGCAACAGAAGTTGCCATTTTTGCTGCTGCATCAGAAACATTTAGTCAAACTAATATAAATTGTTCAATTGAAGAGAGTTTAGAGCGTTTTAAACCAATTATGGAATCGGCACGAGAGAGCAACATCGCTGTGCGTGGATATGTATCTTGTGTATTGGGTTGCCCGTATGAAGGACCAATTGATCCAGTAGCAGTTGCTCATGTATCAAAAGCATTATATGAATTAGGTTGTTATGAAATATCACTTGGTGATACAATTGGTATTGGTGATCCAGGTTCAACTATTCGAATGTTAAATGAAGTGATCAAAGTAGTTCCAGTGGAAAAATTAGCTGGACATTTTCATGATACATATGGTCAAGCATTGGCAAATGTTGTAATATCATTACAACATGGTATTACTGTATTTGATAGTGCAGTTGCTGGATTAGGTGGTTGCCCATATGCAAAAGGTGCTACTGGTAATGTTTCCACCGAAGATTTAGTTTATATGTTGTATGGATTAAATATTGAGACTGGAGTTGATTTTGATGCATTATTAGAAGCTGGACAATTTATATCCAAAGAATTAAACAAACCAAATCCAAATAGTAAAGTTGCTGTTGCAGTGGAAAACAAACGTAAGGCAAAGTTATCTGAAATATAAGTTGGTAAGGAGAGGGGGAGGGAGGGAGAGATGCCACAAAAAAGAGACACGCACAGGTAACAGGCACCAATTTTTTTATATATATATACTTCTCTCGTACGAATATGATATATTACGAGTATAAAACTTTTTTAATGTACACACACACACATCATTTTAAATTTTTTAAAATTTTTTTTAATAAAATACCACTAAAATTGTTTTAATCTTTTCACATTTATTTATCATACGTAATTTTTTTACAATTTACAATCTCTCAATCCTCACCCAGTCAATTCTTTAACTCGATTTGTACTTTTGATGTGCTATTTAACATACGTTCATTAACGATATTTTCACCATTTAATATTTTTTTCTCTTCTGTAATTGGATAAATTTGAAAATCTAAACAAATACGATATTGGCCAGCAGCAATGCTTTTTTTTCCAGCTTTGCCAACATGTATAAATGTACATGAATACCCTTCCTCTTTGCAAATATTTTCAATAAATTCTCTTGAACGTACACAATTTGGCAATTCATCTTTTCCTGCAAAATCATACCAATGACATTCTCCACCAGATTTTAAATATTGCAATAATAATTTCAAGTAAAATGCTCCACCATCACCACCACCACCATTTACACCAGGCTCTACACCTTTTGGTCGTGGCGCTAAGATTCTATGGAAATGCCCTTTTGGAAATTCTGAATCTGATGACATCAATATATCTTCCACCTTGCCTTGTAATAATTGAATTTTTCTTGCTGCAATAGGATTTTTTTCACGCTTTTTCGTACCAAATAATTTACCTACCGATACATTAGTACATCGTACTGCTTCTTCATTGTATTCAATCGCAACGACACTTTTTGCTTGTGTTCTTACTGCAATTTGTAATGCTTCTGCACCAATACCAGAAAATAAACAAAGGACATTTTCATCTTTACCAACCGAATTGCATATTCGTATACGTTCCATACTCATACGTGGTGAGAAGAAACATTCACCAATATTAAGAATATATGCAACACCAAATTCATAATGAGTTGTCATCAATGGTTTGCGAACATGACCGGCTAATGTACGAATATCACTACGTTTAACATCTCCAACAAGTTTTGAACTTCGTAATGCAACTACGCGAATTTTTTTATTTGATTTCAATATAATATTTGCAACATCTTTTTCATCTTGTTCTGTTTTACATTCCGCTGGTAATTTATGTATCAACGCAACATCACCAATAATATCAAAATGACGTGGAATAGTAGTTGTTGTTCCTTCATCATCACCATTATTATTATTATTATTACTACTTGAAATGATATCATTCAAAAATCGTTTACCAGTTAAATTTTCTCTGATTGAATGTACTAATTTTTCAATTTTACCCCAATTACGTTTATGCTTCGTATTTACGATCGATTGTATCCATTGCTTTTGTTCTAATAATGGAAATAATTCTTGTGTTCCTTGACTACCTGGCATTGTAATAGGCATATCCAATCCATCATCACCCCATATTGATACCATATATTTTTCTTTTTTCCATGATTGTAAACTTGTATTTTTAAATGCAGCTCTTGCGGCTTGTATAAACGCTTCGGCGGCAGATAAAGTCCGACAACATACATGTAATATGAATGGCTCGCATCGTAACCATAATGTACCATCGATTTCTGTTGATGATGATGTATTTGTACTAGTCATCGTATGGATATGAAATGGATTAATAGCTTCCTCACTGTTATTATTGTTTTCATTATTATTATTATTATTATCATTATTATTATTATTATCTACTTTTATATTTAAATATTCTTCCGGTTTTTCAATCAAGCCGTGATTCACACGAAATCGTTCAAATGTACCTTTTGTAGTCCCTTTGATACCTACACCTCTCCATAATAAGCAACGACCAGCACATGATGATGTTGTATAAAAATCATCCAATTTATTAATTAACTCGCAAATTTCAACTGCATAATAATCAATTCTCCCCGCTGCACTTTTATCCATTTTGGATAAACAATTAATTTTTCTTCGATTAAAATCCGACATGCTTTCTTTACCTGTGTTATTTCAATGTATCGTATAAAGCATATACCTAGAGATAGATGGTTGTAATATATAAGAAGATGACGATGATGATGAATGTGGAAATATCTATATATTGCCTTTGTATCTTGCTTGATCTATTTTATTATATTATTTTGTATATTATTTTTTGTATGGAAAGGCACAAAGGAAGGTAAAGAAACTCATCACATCTTCTTCTTCATCATTTTGTGGGAATCGTATGTAATGGTGTGTCTATGTTAAAGCAATCAATAGTAACTTTAGTTTATTGCCAGACGACACTGGTATTAGGTATAACATGTATTGAGTATTACAGTAGTTATAGTGAGTTGTGTGGTTTACATTGTGTGCTGTGTTAATTTTGTCCTCTGTAATACTTTTGTTGTTATTGTTGTATTGTTGTTGCTATATATACGGAGACTGGGAGAGAGGAACTAAAACTGGTAAAAAAAGACTAAAAACACATTATATGATGAGGTATATTAAATATATTAATACTATAGCGTGGAGAGACATGTTTACTAGTCATTGTTAACTTACTGTGTATCGTATACATTATAGTACTACTACGACTACCATATGCAAAAGTCCCTTGAGAGAGAAAGAGCAATCAATTAAAAATGTCTTCTACAAATAAATACAAAGTTGTCCATCATCCTATAATCCGTGCAACCATTTCTGTCTTGTTATTCATATTTTTGAATAATGTAAACCATGTTAGTGGATATGATTTAGCAACACAACCTGAAAAATCCTTATATGCTATACCTTCCTACCCATACTACGTCCGCAATATTTTTAGATTTTATGGATATTCAACGACCCAGATAACATTGGTTGAAAAATTGGCGATTGAGCAAACAATCGCTACAATAGCCAACGTACGAAATGTTAGTGGTAGTACTGATGTCATCGAAATATCGTCTGTTTCAGAGTTTAATCCGGAAGGTGGGAGAGGTGGAATAGGAGTTTCAACAACAATAGAAACTAAAGTATATGTTGCCACTTTAAATAATGCACAAGTATTTAAACTTAAAATTAATAAAATGCGTGATGATCCTACAGAAATTGAAACTTTATTTAAAGACAGTGTCAAAGCGATTGCAACTAGCAATAGCACAAATTTAATACCTGATGGTTTTTATATATTTATGCAATATAGAGCAGAAATCCATGCAAATCAACCAATAAATAGAAATTATTGGCAATTACTTATCTCATGTATAGTTGCTACTATAATTGGTTCGATGGTAGTAACAACACAAGCAATGAGACGTTATGATTTTGACCCTTTAAATGAACCAACTCAAACAGTTGATACAGGAAAATATGAATATGTTGTAGATGACGAGGAAGAAAAGAAAGGTTGATATTTGACGATGAGGGTGTGTGTGATGTGTGTGTGTATGCCATTACTGTGTGTCATTTAATATCATATTACAAATACATTATATCATAGAGTAGTATGCACATATCACATTAATATAAATTTATTTTGTTTTAAAAAACTTTTTTGGGTTTTTTTTACTCCTCTACAACAGCATCCTCAAGTGGTTTAATTGTATTCATACCAATACTAATATTAACAACAACATCTTCACTAAGTTTTTTATTACGTGTACCAAGAGGTGGTTTCCATATTGATGTTTTATCAATTGATTTCACACCATTTGATTTAGCATCAATTAATTCATTTAAATTTACTACAGCAATTGCAACTAATTTATCTTTACGTGGAATATCTTCTTCAACTGTTTCACCTTCTTCCCCTTCCTCATCTCCTTTCTTTTCAGCATCCTCTTCTCCCTCTTTAGGTTGTGGCTTATCACCTGGCAATGATTCCCATAATTCTAATTTTAAACCATCAAACATTATACATGGAACTAAATCTCCTGTACGAGGTATTTCCAATTCAGTCACATCACCAATATTTACATCTGTATCCCATGATACTGCTTTTGTCGTATATGCAATATGCTCTGCAGCTTCAGATGGTGGTACAATGCGGACGAAATAACGAAAATCTTGCTCTTCTGCTAAAGTTTTATAATCCTCTGGTGTCATATCTTCAGGTGATGTTGGTCTACTCGGTTCTGGTGTTTTTCCTTTTTTTTTACCACCTTTTTTACCTTTTTTACTTTTTGTTGATTCCGTACTTGATTCTTCTTCAACTGGTGGTGGTGGTGGTGGTGGTATTTTAGGTGGCGGTGGATTTGTTACATTTTTAATATTAATATTAAATATCGTCTTGTAATCATTACTATCTTCCTCTTCCGTTGCTGTTTCTTCAAATTTTTTTCCTTCCTCTTCTTCCTCCTTTTCACCTTTTCCTTCATCATTTTCTTGTTCCTTTCCATCAGTCTCTTCTTCTTCTTTTTCTGCCATTACTTCCTCCTCCGTTGGTTCTGGTTCTGGTGGTTTAGCATTTTCTTCTTCTTCGTTTAATTTATTTAATTCTTCTGCATAATGATCACGATCATCTGCACCAATTTTATTTCCATCAAATCGTGTAACTTTTTGCAATGCTACTAATGCACGACTGGTATATCCGCGAATCAATGTACATGGATTTCCCCAAATTAACAATTGTGTTGTTTTTGGCATCGAAGCCAACGTTTCCATTGCTTTGTTGAAATTACATATATAATTATACGAAATATCAAGTGAAAGCATTGATGGAAAAATGTTTGGAAAACTATTTAATACTTCATCATCCACTTCGTTATAACCTATACCTAAATGCAATAAGTTTGGCAATGTTTCACTACCAACATTACGTATATTGCAATTGTAAACATTTAAAACGACTAGTGTTTTTGGTAAACTTTGCAAAGATCCTAATGGATTTCCACTTAAACTTAACTCACGTAAGGATGTAAATACATTTAACCCTTCATCAATACGTACTATATTCATATTTTTCATACGTAATGTTTTAAAATAATTTGTAATAAATAATCGTGTCGTTAACTCTGGCCTTCTTCTTTCTTCCAATCGCAAATCATTGGAAATTAAGTCAGCTAATTGCTTTGCTTCATCGGACCAATTTAACGTATCTTCCATTTGTGGTGTATATTCATATTCCTTATCTTGTTCCGATAAACGTTTCTCAAAATCTGCTAACATTCGTTTTGAGTCTGCTTCCTCACGTGAAGGATCTTCACGATCCCCACTCATTTTCTCTTCTTCATTTTCATCTAAACGTATACCATACCTTTTACGAAAATCAGAGACCATTGCTTGAAATTTTGCATACCCACCATCGTCCGATACTGGTATATACCCAGACGACGGTGGCATGAATCCCATACTTGCTTTGAATAATTTCCAAAATGCTTTTGAGGTAGTAAATCCATTTTCTATTTGTGGATTGACTTTAGTTGTTGTTGATAATAATTGCCTCCGTTTACGATTTGGCGATGTATTATGTTTCGAACCACCATGTGACATTTTGCAAACAAACAAACACAAACACAAACACACACAAAGAAAAAGAAAAAGAAAAAGAGAACAAAAAACTTTGAATTTCCTTTACTTATATACTATCTATTAACGTTGTACAAATTGTATGTACATATATAGTTCTACGATCTACCCACACAAACTTGTTGTTCCATTACTATCTATAGATATTGATGTACCTATACGTTAAAAACATAAATAACCGTAATTTGTAGAGATGATGTTTGAAGAGGGACCAGCCGACGTTCGCAGTGCTATACCCCCCCTAAAAACATTCCAAAAACATGCCAAAATTGTACACTTAAAACTATTCACTATGGGGAAAATATTCAATCATTTTTTCTATATTTTCGGATATTTGCTATTTTTTACAAAAATATAATATGAAAAATAAAATATTGGCATTTTAGAAAACGATATATACCTATTTCCCATAGTGAATAGTTTTATATTTTGATATTTTGTTAAGTCCACATCAGTTTTGGCATGTTTTAGAGGGTAGCTAGCACTGCGGGAGGCCTTATTGACTAGAATACCAAATATACATGTTATATTAAACAAATATCCGAAATTAAGACGATGCAATTTACTACGAATATCTAGAAAACCTCTATATTTTATAATTTCATTCTATATAGTACTAGCCAGCTAGCACTAATTTTATCATAAAATGAAATAAAAAATATTGGATTTTTATAGAAGAAAAAACAATATACTGTTGCCCTCCTGGTTCCTGGTTGACTTTTGGTGTGCTGTGGTGGTGGTGTGGATTACTCTGGTCCAGAACGCCAACATCCATTATGAATAGTGTTATTTTTTTCATATTTTGACACTTTTTCCACTATTTTAAATAGGATCTTAGTCTTGGCAGTCTACAGAGCATTTTTTGTAAAAAATTCTACATTTTTGCACCTTTTTATGGAT
>LT649360.1:0-32936 GCA_900128395.1 Stramenopiles sp. TOSAG23-2 | reverse complement strand
AAAAATTTTAAAAAATCAAAAAGCAACACATGTTGAACTGCGTGGGGAAGGACTTTCTCTTCCATTGTCCTTTAATTTTTTTGCATCGATTAGTACTTTTTCTAACGTTTTGAAATCATCCGATGTTTTAAATGTAGTATATTGCGCTTGTTGCAAAATATAACATGCATCATGAACCTTATCGAACATATCTATTTTTGGTTTACCAAGTTGAAAAGCTATTTTTTGCCTTTCAAATTTATCCGTCGATACTTGATATTCTGAACCTTCCAAGATAAATGCAACGTAAATCAACCAAGCAATTTCCCTGGTTATTTCATCTTTTTCTTTAAATAATTTTTAAAACCCTTTCACACTTAATACAAGCATGACATTTTCTGCTGCGTGAGATTTAGTTAAAAATGTTGTAAACACTCGAACCATATATTTATCGCTTAAAACAGTTTCCAATGGTATCTCTTTAAAATTTATATTGGCTATTTTAAAATTTGGATTGGTCCAAAGACTATCTGGCATCACACCAATCCGATGAAAATGAGATACGATGTCATCCGCTGTACGTTTCATAGCTAATAATTGTTTTAATATTTTCAAATCATCACTTGCTTTAAATCGTAAATATAAATCTCGTTGCAATGTACCATATACTTCTTCTAACGCAGCATCAAACACGGTATTCACAGGTGGTATTTTTTTCAATCCTTCCTCTACTGTTTCCCGTGTTTTGGATGATAAACAAATTTCTGTGGGAGAATTTGCAGCGATAAATTCATTATATATTGCCGGAATATGCAATTGAACATGAAACGTTGGATGAGGATGATATTCAAGAGTTAGAAGATTTAGATCGAGAGGATGAAGAAGAAGAGGCAGAACGGGAGGAACGTTTGACAGAAAAAGAAGTTGAAAATTATGAAAATGAAACAGAAGAAGCCGTAGAGGAGGAACAAAAATTAGTTCGTTATGAACGTATGTCTTGGTCAGAACTGAAGAAAGATTGCAAATTAACTGTTATAGAAGAATATATTCAAGAACAATTAGATGAAGTTAGAGAAAAAATAGAAGAAGAATTTGCAGTGATGAGACGTGTTATGAAACGTTGGCTTGGTGCAGCAAAAAAAGAAGTATTTAGAAAATGGAAGCATGCATCCAAAGGACGCCGAGCTCGCAGAATTGCAAATGCGAAACGCAAAGAGAAGGAAGATAAATTGAAAAAAGAAGCTGCAGAGGCACAAGTTTATTTACAAGAATTAGAAGCTGCTAAATGGGTTGAACATTTTGATGAATATACCGATCGTATTTATTTTGAACATAGCGAGACTGGTGAAATAGCATGGGATGAGAAACCGAAAGATAGAGGATTTGTGTTGAGAAAATGAAGAGAGAGAGAGGGTGCGTGGGTAATTAAATTTGATAATTTGATGAGGTGGTGGGTGCTGATGTGGTGTACGGTTCGTAAAAATATTAAAAAAAGTATTTCGGTTTAATTTTAATTATTTAAAAATAAAATTTAATACGAAAACAATTATTTACGAAGTACGACACGCGGTAATAATTTTAAAAGGTAAAATTTTTCGTAAAATTAAATACACGCGCACATACACAGTACTTTTTCTAACATACACATTTTACTGTCAACCAAACAAATAACTATCCAAGCTTTCACCACCATTTAATTCACGCGGTAATAATTTTAAAAGGTAAAATTTTTCGTAAAATTAAATACACGCGCACATACACAGTACTTTTTCTAACATACACATTTTACTGTCAACCAAACAAATAACTATCCAAGCTTTCACCACCATTTAATTTTTCCAACAATGCTTTCAATCCACGTGCTAAATTTTCCACTTCCGTATCTGTATCTTCTAACAATTCGGATAAATAAGAAATCGTTTCTGGCAACATGATTAAATACTCCTCACCGACATTTTCAAAGCATTCTTGTATCGTTTTCAATGTATGATATCTTCCCATTGGTTCTTCATTTCTTGTATGTAAACACAAACGGTGATGCAATGATTTCCATAATTCATCATTACCAGCAGCCAATGCAAAATTTGCAACACATGGTGTAAGATAATTATTCATCAAATCGACATAATCACCATCCGTTGCAACACGATCTAATGAGCAACATGTCACAACATCCGTTAGAGGTGCAACCATTACGTTAAATCGCGTTTGATTTACAAATTTATCATAATCATCATTGCCTTTGATTGCAGCAGCTGCAGCATCATATACAAAACATTTTTCAAACATTGATAAGACATATTTCACAGATTGTATATGCCATTCCAAATCTGTTGTAATTTTTCGTTTCTTTAATTTACCTTTATCCTTGAAACGATTGACAAATTCTTTCACTTCATCCGTTGCTGGTTCATATACATACACCAAAAATGGTATAAAGATTGATTTTAGTTTTGTTATTAATTTTTCACACAAATGATATAACAATACTTTGCGAGATCGTTTCACATCATAATCATGTGCATCATCTAATAAGAATTCTTTAATTTTAAAGAACAAAGGTCTCATTCGTTTTTCATTTAATTTTAAAATTAATGATGTAAATGCATCTAACAACGATTGGCGATACGATAAAGATTCTTCAAACGTTAAATTATCATGACCTTTAAAAGATTGTAAAAACAATTTAAATATTTGCATGTAATTCTTTTTCATCCAATCATTTGGAATAACTTCAATGTGCGCATTGATCATATCAAATAGACGGCATTTATGCTTTGAATCAGATAAACCAGGGAACAGATTGTATAAGATTGGCAATAATACCCTCGATTCAATATTTGCTGCAACAACTGACGTTAACTGCTCGGCAAATTGACCAAGACCTTCTATCGTTTCTACACTACCTTCCGCTCTGGTAAGCAAAAATGATAATATTTTATTTAAATACGGAGTACAAAACTTTGGCAAACGACCGACAACAATTGCAAGTGCTTTCAATGATGTATCTAATAGATCACGTTCCGAATCTGTGAAATTATTTATCATTTCTGAAGTGACATTGAAGTATTTATCTAGGCATTTTAATAATGATGGCATCAATTTTGGTAATATAGGCAATGCCGATGGACCAAAAACGTCACACATTTTAGCCAAGCTAATATGCGTACAATTAAGCAAAATAACGCTTTTCTGGCAAACATCTGTATCCAATAATCTACACAATAAAGATTGAAAATCTTTAAACCGTAAAGAATATTCTTTACCAAACGCATCGACTAAAATATCAAGTGTATATATTGCAATTTGATAATCTTGAACTTCATTTTTCTTTGGCCGCGTTGATGATAGCAATTCTTTAATAGGTCCGAGCATATCGAGAAACATAACCGTTTCCTCTTCCGTTAGATCTCCATGGATATCCTCAATCTTTTCAATAAATAAGGACAATGCGGTTTTACGCACTAACACGTCACTATGTTGCAATAGCTCCCCGGTAATCGTAAGGAAACTTGGTGTTGATAATGCTGCATTAATCTTCGCAAGTGTGCTGTATAAATCTGTTGACAATGATTCTAAAAATGATTTTTCCTTTGCATTTGGACCGTCGCTTAGCTTTCGAGAAATACGTCTCATAAACGTTATTATATTGGTACACGAGTGAAAGAATGCTTTATCAATTATCGATGCAGCATCGTTGTTGTTATTTTTGTTACGATTGTTGTTGCCACTCTTATATTGTGCATGTACAAGTCTTCGAAGAAAACCTTTTGATGAAATATGTTGATATAAAAATCGCAACACGTCTTTTACATATGCTCTCGCATCTTTAAAATTATTTTGTGTATCGATTAATCCCGCTCCTACATTAATATCTTCTTCATCATCATCATCATCATCGGAATCATCCATAGTGTTGTCCTCGTACAATTTTTCCTTCACTATACTATTCAACAACCTAGCGATCATCATAGCTTGCTCTTCTGCTGAAAAACGATGTGATAAACCTAAACCAAATTCAATTTTATCATACGTCGTAAATGTATTATTATTATTATTATTACTACTACTACTAGTATTATCTTCCATGTCTACATCTCCATCCATGTTTCCATTCATTAAGGCTTCTTTATCACTACTATTTCTAGAAAATAACAATGCCATCATGCTTGCTAATGCACCAGGTTGCATAATTGAAACGACCATAAACATTAAGCGCTGTCGACGATGTGGATTGATTTGTGCCAATGCTTGCACAAAGACATTCAATAGTTTGCGCAAGGTAACATTATGTTTTCCTTGAACTTCTTGAACTGCACCAACGACACTTTCAACAATGCGCTGCACTACATGAAAGGTAAAATTATCATCATGCATCGTAGCAGACTTGCCCATATATGTGAAGACTGGTACCAACGCGTTTAATAAAATTTCTGGACTTTCTTTTGATAAATGTGCCAACAGTAACAAACCTGAATTTCTAGTTTGACTACTATTTGTTTGTTGCACACATAGAACAAGAATCTCAGCATGTTTTTCAGTAATTTCCGTCTCAATGCTTTGTTGATTCTTTTTTCTTTTTTTCTTGTTTTTATTTTTGTTTGCATCTGTTTTTAATGAAATTTCTAATATAGAATTTTGTAATAATGCACGTACACCTTCCATCAATATATGCTTACAATATTCGATTGGGCTATATTGATTGTTGGTATCAACATTTGAATTTAAAATTACGTTTAAAATATTTAATAAGCAAAATGCAATTTCCCTTGATTTACGCAAATCTTCTTTGACATTGCAAATTTCAGCAAGGATTGTTGCTTTTGATATCCAATCTAATGGTAATTCTGTCGTATTATTTGTAGTAATATTATCGTCTTCCTCTGCCTTTTTCTTTTTTCTCTTCTTCTTTCCTTTTTTGCTACTTCCATTATTATTATTTGCATCTTCTAATAAATCATGAATATAATTTAATAATATATCGGATCCAAGTTCAAGATTTTTTATACCTTCAAAAATATCAGCACGCGAAATAGAAGCTTGATTTGTAATGAGCATAGTGAATAAAATTTTAAATATTTCCTCTGCACCATTATCAGGCAATAAATTACAAAACCCACTAGTAATACATTTCAATGCATGATTTTGAGGAATATAGGTCTCATTGCTACAAACATTTGAATTCAATATGTTTAAAAATGGTTGAATAGTAGCCATATCCATTTTTTCATTTTCATCATCGTTTGAAAAATGATTAATGCATGCTTCAAAGCATTCCTCAACATATTTTAATGTAATAGTACCAACATGTTCCTCCATTGCTTGTTCATTATCAGAACTTTTTGAAGCATATTGTTCCAGCAACGTATCTATAAGACTACTGAAATTTCTTACAACTTTTGCTGAAGGTGCTTTTTGTAATGCTAGCAACATAAATACGGCATATTTTGCATTTTGCTGTAGGAAAAATTCGGCATAATGTATAAACCATTGTATAATGTTTTCTTCTTCATCTTCTGAAATTGTATTACCGCCAAAAAAATGTTGTGCTACAAGTATGTAGGGTAACAACAGCTGAAAATCAATCGATATCATATTTCGTTTCGATGTACGACTTCCAGATACACTATCGCTTATTGATTTCATGCATAGATCTATTAAAAACCAACAATTATATTGTATTGCATTTAAAATATTGGATGGCATATCGCTTGAATACTTTTCCAACGATTGGGAAACAAGCAACAAAATTTCTAATGCTGCCCCATCAAAATGTTTTGACATTAAAGTTTGCATTTCTTGGTTTATATCGTTATTATTATTATTATTATTATTATCAGTAATATTAACCGTAGATGTAGTCCATAAAGCTAGTAATAATGATGCTATGACATATACTTCTGACGAAGCAGTTTTCTGTATTTTACAATTATTAAATGCATCTATACCAACGTTCATGCATTCTCTAATATCTTTCAAATTTTCAAGATCAAAATTTGATGCTTGTTTTAATATTTCTGCTTTAAAATATAGTTCCCTCCCATTTCTAACTAATTTATTAAAGTGTTGAAAACATAACCTGATTATAGTTTTAGGTATGGTATCCTGATTTGAAGATGAAACGGTTGTTCCATTTAGATCAATTGTATTTAACATTTCCAGGATAAATTCGTAACTAGATGGTTTTAAATTTAGTCCTTCAATTTGTATCAACGCAGCATCTAAATCGTTAACAACGTAATTTGCCATTTGCTTTTGCAAATTTGATATTAACGATGCTAACGACGTATCGGTGTTACTATCAGCTTTTTTTGTACTTTTTTTCTTCTTTCCACGTTTACCTTTTGTTCTTGAAGTATTTCCAAAAAGTAAATGTTTCGAATCATTAGCAACTTTAATTGCAACTCTGGCAGTCTCCCCATCAAAACCCCCCATCCATTTTTTTTCAATTAATGACATTGGTGGAATATCATTTAAAATTAATTCTAAACTTAATGATTGCATTTTTTCATTATCTGATAATGCTTCTGTAAAGTTTGAACTTAACAATGTAAAAATTTCTCGCCTCGTATGTAATAATTGCTTATTATTAGCTAATCGTTTCAATGCAATATTTAAAGCATTCAAAAATGTTGTTGCATGTGTTTCCTCCCATTGCCACTCGATTGACTGGACTAAATGAACAAGTTGCTTTAAAACTTGTGGAGATTCATCTACACGTAATCTTGCATTAATAGCTTGATGTACAAATTCAAATGCGTCATCATCATCATCATCATCATTATTATTATCATTACTTTTATTTAATGATAAAATAATTGATTGTAATGTTTCTAATGCTTCCAAACGCACTGCTTCTAAGGAATGTTCCAATGCTAAAAATAATGTTGTATTAGAATTATTCACAGGGCGATGTTTAGAAAATGAAAATACATCTGTTATAAAATTAACAACTGCTTTGCCAGGTTCCTTATCGCTTTCCCCTTTCGTTGTTTGGACCTGATTGTTTATTTCCATAATACTTTTAAATGAATTTTCCATTGCATTATCAATTAAATTTGGATATTTTTTTGATATTGATATAATTAAATCTTTAATTTTCATTTTTAATTCAATCGTATCTTTTTCTGTACGATTTAATATATTGTTTTCATTTAATACAGTAAAAATATGTGTTGTCATATCTTGCACATGGTTATTCAATGGCAATTCATCAATGATGAAATGCAACAATTGAAATGTACGCAATGTATTACCATTAACACTAGTAATATTTTGCAATAATTTTAATAAAAACTTTGATATGAATGCTGATATATCAATATTTTCAACAATTACAATATTTTTCAATACTTTTACTAATGTTTCGCCCATATTTTTCAACTTATTATATGGTTTTTGTGGTAATGGTATCTCAACTTGTTGATTTTTTGCAGCTTGGTATACGCATACTAAACATCGTATGGATACATCCAATTTACTTTCATTCATGTTTACAGTTATTGTTGATATTAAATATGCAAATAAATTTTGTGTAAGTCTTGCACCACATTTACATATAGAACTTACAATCATATAACCTGATACTTGAAAATCAAAACAGGTACGGCATTTTATACCATCTGTAATATATGGCAATAACCTTGTAAATAAACTTTTTTTCCGTTCTTGATGGTTTTTACAACGTTCCAATACTTCAATCAAAACGACAGTGGTAAAGGTTACCTTTACCTTTGTCTGATGTGTACCATCGGATACATTGCGTACACTATCACATAGAAAATTTACCAATGACATATCGTCACAACATCTAGTTACTAACACTTTACGTTCAATAGAAGCAAAATTACGTTGTGCTTTTGATAAAAATTCCCAACGAGTACCTTCAATCGCGCATATGGATAATACACGTAGAAAAATATTGGTGGAATGAAATGGCAAAACTGCATCTAAAAACATATCTACATTTTTTTCATGTATTTTAAAATGCCTAACAAAATATTCAAAAACTTTATGAGTTGGTTTTAATAATACATATGCCGATACGTGCCTTAAAAATTTACCTATCGAACTATTTAATTCGTTATTAAATTCAACCGTTTGTAAATCTCTTCTACATGCATATGCAGTTTTACTAAATAAGCTACTTTCATATTGTTCCAATTGTGCATCATAGGAACATAGCTCTTTATAACCATTCAAACCCATGGTATAGATGCTATCAGAATCAATGTCGGCAGCAACATTTGCATCAAATAAAATCGACGCACGTCCTTTTTTCACTTTATTTTTCGTTGATTCCGTTTGTCCTTGAATCCGTTGTAATTGTTCTGATAAGGAGGACATTATGTGTGTGTTTTTTAATAAAATCGACGCACGTCCTTTTTTCACTTTATTTTTCGTTGATTCCGTTTGTCCTTGAATCCGTTGTAATTGTTCTGATAAGGAGGACATTATGTGTGTGTTTTTTGTAGGTAATTATTGCTTTTTTGTTGTTGTTGATATGATAAATATTTATATATTGTAATATTTGTTTGTGTTTGTATAATATACGTTGGTGGTATATAATATATATCTGTCTGTCTCTGTGTGAATGTCTCTGTGTGAATGTCCTCTGCTGTATCTTCACACATACATACATACATATATATATTGGAAATGGCACAAGGCGGCTCGATCAATGGCCTTGGATGGCCAGAATTTTATGAGGAAGATGATTTGTACAAAACAAATAGCAGGTGTATAGCATTGAATTGTTGATAGGAGGTATACAGCATTATAAATAAGCAGGTGGTAGCAGACTTGCTGCAAATTAATAAATTTTAAATTGCACAATTCTCTCAAACTAAAACTAAAAGGGTCTTATTATTTTTGCGAATATATAGGAATATTGTAGTTGGTAGAACATAAATATAATATATATAATATATATTTATAATTATGATGCGAATATAATCATCCCTTCCACTTGTTGATACCCGTTTGATCCTTCTCTTTTATATTGTTTTATAGCTCTTAATTGTGATTTCATATTATCATTAAGTTGATTATCACCTAGGTGCAAGTACTTTAATGTATTGTTTGTTTTTAATACATCAATAATACTTTGTATTCCAGCATCATCAGTAATATTACTATTTTGTAGGTCCAATGTCGTTAATGTATTGTTTGTTTTTAATACATCACCAATACTTTGTACATCAGTAATATTATTATAAGATAGGTACAATCTCTCTAATGTATTGTTTGTTTTTAATCCTTCACCAATACTTTGTACATCAGTAATATTATACAATGCCGCTATCACCATCCCTTCCACTTGTTGATACCTGTTTGATCCATCTCTCTTATATTGTTCTATAGCATTTAATTGTGATATTATATTATCACTAAGTTGATTATTATGTAGGGACAATGTCTTTAATGTATTGTTTGTTTTTAATCCTTCACCAATACTTTGTACATCAGTAATATTATTATCACCTAGGTACAATTGCTTTAATGTATTGTTTGTTTTTAATGCATCACCAATACTTTGTACATTAGTAATATTATTATTAATTAGGGACAATTGCTTTAATGTATTGTTTGTTTTTAATGCATCACCAATACTTTGTACATCAGTAATATTATTATTTTCTAGGTTCAAGTGCATTAATGCCTTATTTGTTTTTAACAATTCACCAATAGCTAATGCATCCACATTGGTAAGATTCTTTCCAGACAAATCCACTTCCGTCTTCCCATCAAATTCTGTCTTCCATTTATTAATATACGAAGGTATTAAATTTCCCATACCAATTCCATCTGCATCAGTCGCATTAATATCCGCACCATTACTAATTAATAATTCTACAATTTCATATAAGTTCATATCAGCAGCTACTAACAGTGGTGTTTTACGATCACCTTCACGACGAGCTTCCAAATTTGCTAGATCACCTTCTAGCATTTCATCAACACGACCAATCTCATTTCTCTCAAGTAATTCAATTAATTTAAGTCCACATTTATTTTTATATTCTTCTACACGTTTTTTTGCAAAAATACTTGGATATAATCGTAGTGTATCTAGTGCTAATCCAGTATTTGGTGATGTATTATGACCGTCGTTAAACCATCTTTCAATAGCACGACGTGAATATGTATGTCCGTCACACGTCACAACAGGATCTACAAATAAATCTTTTGTAATACCACACATCAAATCTAGGTCATTTAAATCTGGTAATTGCATACTTTCTTGTCGTTGTATTCCTCCTACGGCTTCTATCGGTGCTTCTACCTGTTCTGCTTCTTCTACTTGCATATCTTCATTGTTTGGGTTGTTATCATCATCTTTTAGTCGTTTAATTAAGTCCTCTTTTATACCAGTTCTTCTTAAGCCACGTTTTATTAGTTCATTACGCAGCATTCTACATGTTTGTTTGTCATATGACATACCTTCTACAAATTTGACGGGTGGTCTACCACCGCCTTTTTTGTTTTTGTTTTTCTTCTTTTTGTCGCTACCTTGATGTTGGTTCTTTTCATTCTTCTCAACTTTTCCATTGTTGTTGTTGTTGTTATTGTTATTACCTCCTGATGCAAGTGATGCCATCTTTTCTGTTGTTGTAAATAGTATTTATCTTTTTTTTATTTCAATAGAAGATCTATAAATAATATTAGTTGTCAATTATAAATATTCTTAAAGAAAGCTTTTTAGTATTATTATTTTCGTCCTCACTATGTAAATAAAAGTTTATAGATAATGAGTAATATATATATAGAGAGAGAATCTTTCTTCTTCTTTCTACATAGTAATTAGTTGTTAATTAGCACACATTAACATCATGTGCTCATCATTATTATTTATTAATATTTTTTTCCTCCTCCATTTTTTTTTCTATTTCACATTTTTGATTATTTTTGCTGCTTTTTTTCTCCTCGTTTTTTTATATGGCACATTTCATTTATGTTTTTTGATTTAAATCTCCTATCAAATATTAATAGCAAGGATGATTAAGGGAAAGTTGCCACTCACAACTGCACCGCAGCTTTTGTTAGTTGGTGCTTATGCTTATTAATATGTCATCCTACTAAAAAGTAAAAACTGGAGTGCTGGGAGTGCAATAATAATAAATAAAAAAGAAATATCTTTTTTATAACTTATTCCTAATTCTATGCGCCTGCTATTTGGATTTTTTTGCGAATATATAAATGGTATGCACGTAAATATCAATCAAGCCAGCAAGGCACCAAGCATAGAATAATAAAATTGTTATAATATATATGAGATATCAGTGATAGTATCAAACACAGAATAATAAAATTGTTATAACATATATACAAGATATAAGTGATAGTATCAAACACAGAATAATAAAATTGTTATAACATACATATATAAGATATAATTGATATGAAATTAATAATGACAAAGATATGTATTTTATTATTATTATCAATATTAGTAGCAGTTACTAATGTCTCAGCCAATAATAATAATAATAAGAAGAAGAACTTAGCAACAGATCCGAGGATGAATGCACAATTATCACCAGAGCAACGTGCAAGAATATCGATGAGTCATATGACATCAGAAGAGAAGCGTTCTATGTTGTATGGTACTGGTGACGGAGAAAGCAGTGGAGCAACGTGTGAAGATGATGCCGAAAGCAAGGACGGCATACTGTTTGGAGTTTTCAAATTTATCTTATCAGTATTATGGAAAGTTTCCATGTTTCTTTCCTTGTACACTGTGGCATGCCTTGCACATTAAATTCAACTGGCCTTCCGAGCTTCGCACCACATAACTGTATGGGCGGTCCTTTTTATAATAATCTAGATGATCGTCTTTTTGATCCATACTGGTAAATTCATCCAAACGTTTCAAAAAGTCCGGCTCACGCTTAACGTTCGTTGAAGACGTACTTGCGTACGACCGCCATCATCAATTTGCGCTTCACCTTGGGAGTATATCCTTAAAACACAGAATGAAGTACTTTAACTTACATCCTCTCGTAAATGTCGGCGATCCTTAATTTGAAATCCTTAATTAGCCACACAGGAGGAGCTCTGGAACTAAAGAAAAAAGTCTAGGACCTCTGGAAGAACTACTTCAATTTCAATATAGTAGTAGTAGTAGTATTATAAGAAAGGTTACATCGCTATGATAGCAAAGCTACGTAGGCAAAGCTATATAGGAGTAACAGTACACTTTTTATAGAGAAAGTATACTATACTAATTTGATGAGGTTGCATCACCAAGCCTTTTTTTATGCCAATAACTCTCAAATTTACTAGAAGATTATTTTGTAAACGAGATCTGCGATAAAATATATAAACGGCCTCTAACAATCCCAAAATGCCGAAAAGTGCATAGGGAAAGGAAAGAGGAAGTGTATTTTTTTATCTTACCTATGTATATTATATTTGTAATGCTAGTTAGTTATATTGCTGATGGAGATTTGCAGGTTGCAAATTTGCAAATTTTTCAGCATATATACTAATTTATTTTGTGATTTTGCATGATCAGTGCTATTGAGGTGCTAACTTAAAGATAATTTATCTAATACTGAAATAGTATTGTCATGTCATAATTACCCCTATCATTTTATGATAGTAATTATATATTACCCTTAATTTGTTTTTGGGAGGAATATAATAAAGGGATAGTCTTGTAATTGCGGCTGCAATTGTGCTATATTTGTATTTTTGTACGTCTTCGCTGTCTAATTCCTTAATATTTGACTAAGCTGCGCTGTGCACATGTCCCTTCTTAGTTTAGTATAAGGTACCGTACAAATTTAAGTGTGTATTTTTGGTTATTGAATTCTTTACGAAAATGGGCCAGATTTTGGTAAACTTACAATTTTTTATCGAGACACTATCAACCTTCTTTGGTTGCGTCGATATAGCTATAACGCTATGTTTTTTCCTTAAAAGATGCTTCTTTCACTCGATATGTTACTGTTTAGACGCTTTTAAGGCGATCCTTTTAGAAGGATTTTATTAAGGATCCTTTTATTACCCAGTTTTAATACTCATGGGCATTGTATTTGACTAGTGTGGTTCAACGGACGGCGTGTGCTTAAAATTCCGGACGGCAGCTAGTTATAAGTAGTATTATAAGAAAGGTTACATCGCTATGATAGCAAAGCTACGTAGGCAAAGCTATATAGGAGTAACAGTACACTTTTTATAGAGAAAGTATACTATACTAATTTGATGAGGTTGCATCACCAAGCCTTTTTTTATGCCAATAACTCTCAAATTTACTAGAAGATTATTTTGTAAACGAGATCTGCGATAAAATATATAAACGGCCTCTAACAATCCCAAAATGCCGAAAAGTGCATAGGGAAAGGAAAGAGGAAGTGTATTTTTTTATCTTACCTATGTATATTATATTTGTAATGCTAGTTAGTTATATTGCTGATGGAGATTTGCAGGTTGCAAATTTGCAAATTTTTCAGCATATATACTAATTTATTTTGTGATTTTGCATGATCAGTGCTATTGAGGTGCTAACTTAAAGATAATTTATCTAATACTGTATGTACATTTTATAATAAATTAAAATGAAATAAAGACATCCATGAATTAAGAATATAAGAGGAAGGTAAATATATATACAGCAAGAAATAGAATATACATATATACAAAACAAACGATAAATAACAACAACAATAAATTACAATATTGCAACAATAATAAGCATAATAATACCTGTCGGCATTTAATAATAATAAATACAAAATAAAACAAAACGATGTACAAACAAAAACGTTTGGAATTATCGAAAAAATATAAAATGACACGTATATCGCGCACGAAACTACGTGATTATCGTGGACATGAAGGTGAAGCAAAATATTTAGTTGGAAAATATACAGATATAACTAGTCCAAGAGTAGTTCAAGAACGTAGAAATATTATTGAAGCATTTCCAAATGCAGTCATTGATGTAAATAAATACAATGGAATCGATCAAGGACAAAATGGTGCTTGCTCTATGGTAGCAATATTTAATGCATTTGAGCTACATGGTCATACAAAACATTTTTTGAAATTACCATATTATAAAGTTAAAAGAAGTTGGAGAAAATATTGGAAACCACCGATGCAAATTGGTACGTTAGATGCATCTAGTGATTTAGGCGAAGCATTGGATATGATATCAAAACCATTGATTAAATCTCACGATGGATTGATATATATGCCATTAAGAAGTGAAGATAAACGGGAACAATGCTTTAATGAAGAATTTTGGAAAAATGATAAAAATATGATGATTCAACGTTATAATATTCCTCATCCTGGTGAATATGAAAAGATGAAACATATATATGAAATTGCGTATTATATTGAAAATCAAATTGATCAAGGTATTCCAGTTGTTATTAATGTAAATGAACATTGTCGCGTTGCAGTTGGTTATAATCAAACAAAACTTTTATTTGCTGATTCATGGGGTAGGAAATATACACAAAGTAATAAATCTGGTAGTAGTGTAAATATTGCAGGTTTTAGTGTTGATTGTAAATGGATGGTATATTGTTGGGCACGTGATCTTGTCACATTTGCGTTTGGGAATGGTGGCAGTAAAAATATACACAAAGTAATAAATCTGGTAGTAGTGTAAATATTGCAGGTTTTAGTGTTGATTGTAAATGGATGGTATATTGTTGGGCACGTGATCTTGTCACATTTGCGTTTGGGAATGGTGGCAGTAACAGTTGTAATGATGGTGGTGGTGGTGGCAGTAGTAGTAGTAGTAGTAGTAGTAGTAGCAGTAGTAGAAGTAGTAGTAGTAGTAGTAGCAGCAGGAGGAGGAAAACGGCAATGAAGACAGGGAGTATGATGTTGGATGGAGGTGTTGCTACTACTACTACTACTAATTATGAATTGAAAAAAGATGGTGGTAGTAAAGGAAAAATGCAACGTATCAAGAGAAAGAAGAAAAAGAAAAAACGAGATACTAAAACTGATACTGATGGTGCTGGTAGTAAAAGAAAGAAACAGTTTGGGGAAACGTCAAATAATAATGAAAGTGAAGTGGTAATTGACTTGACATTTGATGATAGTGATGACGAGTTGTTGTCACTGCCATTGACAGAGCGTTTGAGAAAGAAACGGAAGAAATCATAAGAAAAAATTTGATATCATTTTTTATTAGATTTATATTTATCGTCTAAAACTTGTAGTGGCAATGCAGTGCGTGCTAGTGAGAGTTCAAAAAAATTTACGATGTACTCGTAGAAAACACAGAGAGGGGAAAGTTTAAAAGCATTTACACGCGTCTAAAATATTTGTACAAAATGGTGCATAATAATATCATATTTTTTTTAAAACACACACTGTGTAATACACTTTTAATTGCCATCCGACGAATCATTGAGATGAATCTGAATCATCATCATCATCATCTGTTGTCCGCTCCTCTTCAGAACTATGAGCGTCGATTTCAAATTCCCCTTTACTACCACCTCCCCTTTCTTCTAATAGTTTCATAAGAGTCGTCGCTCCTTGACCCCAGGCGTACTTCCACGGTGTTCTATCACGACTACGGTCTACTATTCTCAAATCAATATTAGGATAATTCAACAATAATCTAACAAGTTTCTCTCTTGCTCCTATTACTGCATAATGCAACACCGTACGCCCATGGATTTCATCTATTTTGTTTATAGAATCCAGCTTAGGATGGCTGAGCAATAACTCACAAATTTCGTAATGTCCATAGAATGCTGCGATGTTTATTGGTGTGAGCCCACATTCCCAGGCGTACTTCCACGGTGTTCTATCACGACTACGGTCTACTATTCTCAAATCAATATTAGGATAATTCAACAATAATCTAACAAGTTTCTCTCTTGCTCCTATTACTGCATAATGCAACACCGTACGCCCATGGATTTCATCTATTTTGTTTATAGAATCCAGCTTAGGATGGCTGAGCAATAACTCACAAATTTCGTAATGTCCATAGAATGCTGCGATGTTTATTGGTGTGAGCCCACATTCCCCCAGTTCGTAAACCAGTTCGTAAACCAGATCATTCCAATCAGGTACACTGCAAGTTTTGTTAACGTCGATATCATCGGTTAAGAGCAAATGTTTCCCAATCTCAGTATGTCCCATGTATGATGCGAAATTTTATGTTTATTGGTGTGAGCCCACATTCCCCCAGTTCGTAAACCAGTTCGTAAACCAGATCATTCCAATCAGGTACACTGCAAGTTTTGTTAACGTCGATATCATCGGTTAAGAGCAAATGTTTCCCAATCTCAGTATGTCCCATGTATGATGCGAAATGTAATGCTGTTCGGCCCATCTCGTCTGTTTGATTAATGTCGATATCATCTTTGTTTAAAAGCTTTTTCACTTCATCTAAATTATTCAAGCATGAAGCTTCAAGTAATGGCGGGAGACCAGTCTCCCCTCCATTTTGCTTTAATGCAACTACGCATTTATCATCATCGTCTACTCCATTTAAATAAAAAGACAACAACGGCGTATTACCATGTTTGTCTTTAATATTTAGATCGATATTAGGTAATTTCAATATTGATTCCCCTACATGGATTCCCAACACGTCAGATAGTAGATAGATGTCTCTTAGCTGGTGTACAATAGTTTTACCATTAAAAGGAACCTGTGCGTTTATATCTAGATGTAATAGACGAAAATGCTTAACCATTTCACCGAAATCCTCTACTCTATCCATGGTTAATACATAAGATAAATACGCGTCTCCGTAACTCTCGGAATGAGTAGTATCTCTATACAATTTTTCTGTCAAATTTTGTACAAATATTATTTTATACGGATATTGTATCCTTTTACACAATTGATCCAACGTAAAATCATGTCGATCTTTACAAAACAATTGAATAAAGGATGAATATATCAATGAACTTAATGATTTCATATCTAACATTGTATCCTTTTACACAATTGATCCAACGTAAAATCATGTCGATCTTTACAAAACAATTGAATAAAGGATGAATATATCAATGAACTTAATGATTTCATATCTAACATCTCAAGTATAGCATGGACAATAACTTGTCCAGCACCCCCACTTGGTAATATATCAATAAACGATTGATCGACAATATTAATTTTATTGTTATTGTTATCGTCAACAGCATTGCCATTATGATGATTATTCATTGCACGTAAAATATCTTTCTTAATAATTTTACCTTTTTTACCAGTTGCTTGAATATTTGAAGCTATTAATGCATCTTGATACATTCTTTCATATTTTAAATAAAATGTATATGTATCTTTACGCGCAAATTGACCTCGAACTAAATAGTTTGCCTCACGTTTTCGAGCTTCTTCTTCATTTTCCTCTTTTATAATATTGACAATATCTTGAACTAACAGTATACCATTATTTCCTAATGTTAGTAATATTTGATGGTTATTAATTAACCTTGTAGCATTTGATGGTGATATTTGTAACTTTTGTGAATATAGTTGGCTAAGTGTTACGATGTCGTTTGCATCTTTGCCTCTTCTCTCGTCATCAGGAACGTTATTATTTGCAATCGATGCCATTTTTTTTTTTAAATTATTGGTTATCTATCTATATACATATATATATGCATATGTTATTATATTCTTTTCTTTTTTTTATTCTAATATATACACAGTATAGTCATTATTCTAATTATATTCTTTTCTTTTTTTTATTCTAAATTATACCAGGTTTACATATCTATATAGACAGATAATGAATCGGGATGCTCGTGACGCTATTTTAATAAAATAATGGTATTTGCCTGTATTGCAACTATTATTATCTTTACACCTCCGATTTTTTTTACTTTTTCATAATGAAAATATTTACCTATGAAATAATTGAAAATTTAACTTGTAGTCAAAATTCCTGTTGAATAGTTTTGGAAGCCATTTGGAAAATTGGAAGAGTGATCACTTCGCTATAATCTTGCCACACCCTTTGAAGTGTACACACTCAGCTGCTAAGTGAAATTTAACTACATTAATAGAAACTTTTACACTATAAACACTATAAGATATTATACTACAATATTACACATAAATAGATCCTTATAATATTAAAAACAACATATAGAAACACAAGATACATTATTGACACCCACACACTTCAGGGCAGGGAATTAATTAATTTTTGGTATGCATATAGATATCACAAGTGCTATTTGTCAACTTGTGATTGTTATGGTTGTTGTGAGTGTTATATAAAATAATATTGTGGCATTTTGTATATTCATCTTTGGTTTATAATTCATTTTTATTATTTGTCATTCAATATATACACATTTATACAGATAGTAATAATATTGTAATAATACATCATGGCTGGTGTTGATGATTTTAATTTAGATTTAGAGGATTTGGCCGCGGATGTTATTCCAGTTGTAAAAGAAGGATATCTTAAAAAGAAGAAGACAAAAGGTGTTAGATTTGGTCGTACTATTTGGAACTCTAGGTACTTTCAAGTTAATAATGTGGAACGGGCGTTACTTTATTCAAAAACGGAGGATTCGCCTGTATTGAAAAAAATTCCATTTGACTCCATAGTGTCTTGTAAATTTGATAATAGTGATAATAAAAAGAAAAACAAGATTCGATTTAGACTGGTAACAAAAGCTGATAACGGTGATGAATATGACGAAAATCCATATCGAAAATATTTTTTTGAAGCTGAATCACCATCCAAAGCGGAAGAATGGGTTAAATGTTTGCATGAATTAAGTTCTGAATATATTGAAAAGAAAAAGAAAAGAGAGAGAATTGTCATGAATGCAAGAATGTCTACAATTCCGTATAATCCAAATGGAAATACCAAGAATAAATTAATTCCACTTAATCTAAGAAAATCTGATCAAGAAGATGGAAAACAAAGTAGTACACGCCGTACTATGAATAGAACAGCATCAGCAATTGCTGTTGAAACAGAATTTGATGATGATGCAAAAAGCAGTTTGAAAGCAGAGGCAAATAAATGTTTATGTTGTATTGTGCAATGATCTGACGTGGTGCAGAGTTGTATGTTTGTGTGTGCGTGCCGTGTATTTTTATTTTTAGAAGTTTGTACAAATAATATGTCATGTAATGTTTTTTAATTTTTAAAAAATATTAAAATAAATATTAATATTATATTAATTAATGCATTAAGTTATTTTTTAATTTACTCATCATTTGATAATTCCTCTAGAACGAATGTTCGTACTTTTTTTTATACGAACTCGTATATATATAATATATGAGTAAGAGAACATTTTATATATTATATATATTTTTTTTTTATTTTTTTTTATGATATGATGTACGTATATATGCAAAATGATGTACAATTGATTTAAGTTAAAAATTAAAAAAAATATACGTACATCGTAAATTATACGTATTAATTATGACAGCGTAATTGAAACAGTTACATGGGTTTCTCCCATTGTGTTATATTTCTTTTTTCATTGTAATAATACACATACCCAGCGCTAGATACATATTCTTTCCAATCGTCCGGATCATCTTCATCATTAGTATTTGCATTTGAACGTGAAAGTGGTAAGTTGGTATGCATCGCCCTTTCCGTACTTCCTGTACTTTTGTCGCTTGAATTGAAATATGGATTAATAATATTATTGTCATCATCTTCTTCGTCTTTTTCTTCTTCATAATAATAATTCGGAACTTCCATATTATTAACATATGGAATATTATTTTTTTTATTTATCAGATTTAATCTATCAACATAGCTCATAGCAGCTTCATCTGCAGTAAGAATAATTTTTTTTTCAGGATTTTCATTACCATTTTTGCTGGTGGTATATACACTGGAGCCAAATAACTTGTTTCGTAACTTTGATTGTACTACATCATTGTCATCAATGATGTGACTATTTGTTTTTTTCTTTAATTTTTTTCGTTGACCAGATGATACTCTCCGTTCATTTCTATTATTATTATTAATACTATTATTATAGTTCTTTCCAATAGATGATTTATCCATATTTTTGCTAAATATACGATTTTTCACCAGATTATGAATTTTTGCGCTTTCTTTTTTCCGCTTCGCAGTTTGTACCATTTTTGCTTGATTCTTTTGATATTTTATATACGTTTCTTTTTCCTGTTTGGAGATCAATGGTTTGGCTTTAACAGATGGTGATGATGGCGGGGCTTTTTTTTGAATATTTTTCTTCTTCATATTATTATCATTTTTACCAACATCATCAATATTTGGTTGAAACGTGGGTCGCACTATTGAATTTAATGTTGATTGTTTTACATTACCGATTGGTCTTTGAAAGCCTATATTCGATTTTTTTTTGTTACAATTATCATTCCGTTTCTTTGCTCGCCTATCAGCAAGTATTTCACTATTGAGACTAATATGTTTATTTTCCATTTTAGCTTTAACCATTTGTGCATGTTTTCTTCGTTCATTTTCTTTTTTCTTATTATATTTAATTCCAGTAGTATACAATCTATCTTCAACTGGAAGTTCATCTCTCCAATCATATGATGCTTTATTTTGCATAATCTTTTTCGATCTTTTATTTATTTTTGGTTTAAACAATTCTCGACCGGATTCTTTATCTATTACTTCTAATTGTTCTTTCATAAACTGCTTATGATGTGCTTGAACTTCTCGTTTCTTTGCAAGACGATATAATCTATCGGATACATCAATTTTATTTGTTCTATCATTGTTATTGTTTCTTTTATAATTTTTTGAACGTGAAATTAATTTTGGACTATGTGAAAATTGAATTTCATTTGCCAATTCTTCTTTACGTCTTTGTTGCATTTTTGCCTGTTCAAATAAACGTTTAGCAGCCGCTGAAGTTGGAGACAATTTGTGATTATTCGTGTTATTAGTAGTATGGAATGATTCAATAATATTATCATAGTCATTTTCTTCTTCCTCTATTACAACTTGCATTTGCTGTGTTTTTTCTTGTTGGCGCATTAATTTTTCCCTTTCCTCTTTTTGCTTCTTTAATTGTCTTTTCTTTTTTAATAATATTTTCTCTGATTTTTTCGACGCTTTTGGTAAAATGACATGACTTTTTTCTCTTTCAATTTTTTCTTGCTTTAATTTTTCTAATTTAGCTTGACGTTTTTTCTCCCATTCCATCATTTTATCAACACCACGTTTTGCCATTTTTTTACTAGCTTGATTGATAGATGGTGAATTTTTCATTTCTTTCATTTTTTCCTGGTCTATAATTTCTTTCAAACGCTGCTTTTTTTTAACTTGCACTTCTTTCATAGCATGATGACGATCATACAATGTAGTTGGGGTGTGTACCCTATGTTTCATTATTTGTCTTGATTTTTGGGACATAACTGGTGTATTAGCTTTTCTTTCTGCTTCTATTTTATTTAATTTTTCTTGACGCAATTTTTCTAATTTTGCTTCTTTTATTTTTTGTTTTTCTATTAAACGAGATGCTACATCGAGATTATTTTTATTCCGTGGTGGTGATGGTGTCTTATTGGACTTGGATTTAGACGTTGACTTGACTTTTGCATTAGATTGTTGTTGTTGTTGTCGTTGTTGTTGTTGTATTAGAATATCATTTTTGAACATTAAAAATTGTGATAAAAGGTCATCTTGTTTTAGTTTCAATGGATAATAATATTGTTCCAATGGGTTATTAATTATGATATGTTCCGATAGATATTCTAAACTTTCCGGCATTTCATGTTGTTGTTCTTCCATCATAATTATTCTTTTCGAGATGGGAAAGGTGGGAGGGGGAGAAAGGGATATGGAGAAATAATATATATATATAGAGAGAGAGAGAGAGAGAGATCAATTCTTGTTGTTTCTCTTTACGGAGGTATTTTTAATTTTTATTCTACTAATTCAAAATTATTAGATTCTCCCTGGATTCTTTTCCGTGCAACAACAACAACAACTCCTCATTTTTGGTATTGTAAATAGTATTTCACACCTATCTAATCTGTACTTATCCAGTTGCTGAGATCATCGAATCACACAAACTACCTTATACAAATTATTGATCATTTTTATGACCTCTGAATATATATATCCGGACTTGTGTACACATTGCAACATACAGAGATCATAATATACAATGATGAAAACATACAAGAAAACATTATAATAACCAAGAACGATTGACATACAATTGAACACATATTGACAAAGATAGTACCGTATAAAAAGACAATTGAAAACGTACCGTCCGTATATAAAAACACATAGTTGATTAATCATGGCGTCGTTAACAGTCGAAACATGGCAATGTAGGAAGATTAACATTATCATTTTATAGAGCTATGGACATGGGAAGTCGTTTTATTAGTTACTCATTGGAAGAATATATAAATTTAGCAATAAAACTCGCATCAAATACTCAAGAAGAAAAAGATCAAGTAAGAATAGACATCTTAAATGCAAAAAGCAAATTGTTTCAATCGACATTAGCAATTGAAGAGTGGGAACGTTTCTTTATATATGCATGTAGAAACTTGAAATTGGATGGCAAGCGTGATATTATGAAACGATATTTAAATGAACCGATTCGGAAGTGGTAAACTAGTTTTTATCTAAAAGACTAAAAACGGTAGATCAAATAAACGCAAATAATTAAAATATAAAATAATATAACACGCGTATTTATTTTATACTATCCGACTATGATATATTATATTTTATACGAACGTTCGTATAAAATATTTTATGATATATAATATTTCGTACGAAGCGTATGTCATAATATCTTATTTTACCGAAGATTTTAAAAACCTTTAAACAATTCTTGATCAACACTTTCATTTAACATCACATCCTTCTTATCATTTCCTCCACCATGAACTTGTTTATATTCATTAATCATATTTATCATTGCTATATTTGAATTTACTGAATTGATGTCATAATTCATGAAATATGGATGTTTTTTCATCTCATCAAATCCATTCAAATATCCAAGTCTTTCCTTCGGTACTTGTTTCCATATCTTATTTAATAAATCTTTAATATTCAATACATTTGATGCAAATATTTCTGAACTATCCTGTCCTTCTTTTTCATCTACGATCGTTTGAAATTCTTTTTCCATAATTTCTTCATAACTTGTTTTTGCAATTTTTAACATTTCCTCTCTTGAATTGGTTATATATGGTGGTTTACCTATAAATAATTCATATATAATAACACCAAAAGCCCAATGGTCAACTTCATATCCATATTCAATATCAACATCAGGAGATAAAATCTCTGGCGACATCGAATGTAACGTTCCTAAAAAAGTACTTGCACGATTGTCATCATCTATTTTTTTGGAATATCCAAAATCGATTAATTTTATATGCCCGTTATAATCTAACAACACATTACTAGCCTTTAAATCGCGGTATAGAAATCCTTTCTTATGTACAAATTCTAATGCTAATAAAATCTCATATCCTATTTGTTGTTGAATTTGAAAATTATTTTGAATCATTTTTAATGTAGATATATTTCGAAGAAAATGAAATAAGGGCTCACCATCAATTAATTCCATTAAAAAATATAAAAATTCGTCATCTTTAAGAGTTTGAATTAAATTGACAATATATTTACAATCTGTACATTCCATTAAACATTGTTTTTCAGCAAATATATGTTGTATTTGTGATTTTGTTTTTGACACTTGTTTTCTATTAATTTTTTTAATTGCATAAGATTCAATATTATTATTTCCCTCATTATTATTACATTTATATACCTCCCCATATTTTCCTTTACCAATTAAATGTTGTATCGTTATATTATTCAATGTTATTGATTGCATTTTGAATAATCGTATAGAAAATACATATAAGGATAACGTAATTAATCAAGCAATACTGAATAATTCTTTTTTGTTAACTCTTTGGAAATGCTTTTATGCTTTTCAATTATATTTAATTATTAATAATAAAATTCAATAATACAGTAATAATAACTCATCAAAAAAAAACTCTAAAACACAAAAAAACCAGCAAAATAATTCATCGGCCATTTCGACATTTCGCCATCTCGGTTCAGATTTTTGCAAAATAGGCAGGACACACCATGTAGGAGAATTAGAATCTAAATCATCATCATCGTTTTGAATTCATCATTCTTTTTTTCTTTTTTTTTTGTCTACCACAAATACAATAAATAAATAATATTTTTTGAAAAATGATTATAAACAAACACGAAAGAAGGTATCTATCAGTATAGTGGAAGAATCAAATCTCTTCGTTTTGTGTACGTGGTAATAATATCATTAATGTGTACATAGGAAGAAAACAAACAATATATATTACACACTTTCAGAATTAACACGATGGAGAACAATAATAAAAAACATCATGGTCATGGCCATGAACATCATGGACATAGTCACGGAGAACATGGACATTCAGACTATGGAACAGCAAAGCATTCCAATAACAACAAACACCACCATAAGACACATAGTATTAATCATTCTAATTCATCAAATCCATCCGCAACGACTTTATTATTAAATCATTATAAAGAGGATGCTAAAACGGTGGAAAGGCGTAAATATGAAAAAGCTCGTCGTCAGCTTTTATGTGCATCTACTTTTTGTTTTTTATTCATGTTAGTGGAAGCAGCGGGAGGTTTTTATGTAGGTTCTCTTGCTATTATGTCTGATGCAGCACATTTATTAGCAGATTGTGCTGGATTTGCCATGGCATTGATGGGATTATATGTAGCACAGCGACCTACGAATTTAAAATATACATATGGATATCAACGTGCAGAAATTCTAGGTGCTATTTTTAGTGTACTTTTATTATGGTTACTGACTGGAATTATTGTTTATAACGCTGTATTACGTGTTTTGCATCCAGAAGATGTGGATGGTTTTTACATGTTTATTATTGCATCATGTGGTTTACTCGTCAATCTTATCATGGGGGTGATATTGATTCAATCAGGGCATGGCCATAGTCATGGTGGTTTGCCTGGTAGTGAGGATAATAATTGTGAACATGGGCATTCCCATGGTCATTCACATTTTAATGATGGTCACCATGGAGATGAACACGATGATGATATTGATAGTGGTAGCATAGCTGTGAGAAGTGCATTTATCCATGTATTGGGTGATGGTTTACAAAGTTTTGGTGTTATGATTGCAGCTGGTTTAATTTGGTACAATCCTGAATGGAAAATTGCTGATCCAATCTGTTCATTCGTATTTGGTGCAATTGTATTAGCAACTACACCTGGTATTTTAAAACAAGGATTTAAAATTTTATTAAATGCTGCACCATCAAATATGTCAAAAAAAGTATATACAAAATTATATAAAGTAGATTGTATTGAAGATGTTCATGATTTGCACTTATGGCCATTGAATGCGTCAGGGAAATTAGCATTAACTGTACATATTGTTGCAACGGATAAAGCGAAAGCATTACGTGCTGCGCAAGATATTGCCATGGAATTTAATATCCGACATACTACGATTCAAGTGGAACAGGGACCGGAGGAGATTGAAAATTGTGAGAAAGTAAATTCATTCAAATGTGTGATGGAGGAAGAAAATGAAATTAAATTATTATCATCAACTAATGTATCAGATGATGAGTCGGATCATGATCACCATGATCATCACGGGCATTCCCATGGGCAGCATGGTCATGCCCATGATTCACATGAAGATGAACACGTATCATTTTTGAATAATGATGTCTCTGAAAAGTTATTGCCACACAATCATTATCATGATTAGTATGATGTGTGAAGAGATATACGAGAAGTAATATATATATTGTGTTTAGGAGAGTATCTCTCATTTATACCATACAATATATATATGATATATGCATATGTTGTCGACTAAAACTTTAAAGCTAAATATAATACTTCGTAATATATTATAAAAAAGATATCATAAAAATACACACACTTTTAGTACCACACACACTAGATCTCATTTCAATACACTTTTTTTAAAATGGCAAACCATCTCCATATGGATCTTCTGCTAATTTTTCTTGTGCCCTTAAACGTCGTTTGATTTCTTCTTGTACATCATTATATGCATTCCATCGACTTGATAATATTTTTAAATGGCCATTCATATGAACTTCATTTCTTAAACTAGACAATGGACCAAAACTTGGTACTATTTGTACATCAGGATCCAATTGATCAATTAAAATTTCATCAATGGAACGTCTTAAGACACGTGCATTTGCAGTTAGATGTAAGGATTTAATTCCAATCCAAGTAGTACGCCCAATAGCATTTGCTAATAATACACATCCGGTATAACATACTTCCAATTCTTCAAAGAAAAAACATGTTGATCCAGGTGATACGCCTGGTGTATGTAAACATCGGATAGTTGTTTCCCCTGATTTTAACGTTGTTACTGGTTCAGTTAATAACTTTGTTGGTTTTCCTATAGTATGATCATCATTACCTTCTACTAGATCATCCAGTCCTAATTCTGTTGCTTGTGTTTCCCATCGATCCCATAAAAAGGCGTCTCGTTCATGTAAAACAATATGCCCAGATCCATCTCCTAATTTTAATAATTGATTTGCAACTGCAAACGTATTTATATGTGCATGTGTTATAAAAATATAATCAAGTTTAATAGTTGTTGCACCAATGTCAGCTGCCATACTTTTCAATTCTGCAATAATTTCTTCAAAATCTGCGCCTGGATTCACTATATTTAATCTTGCAGGTTTTTCCCTAACATCTAACATAATCATGCAATTAATTCGCGATGGACCGACTGGAAAAACATTCATCGCTGGTAAATTTTCACGAACACTTGAATCTTTACTACCAAAAAAATTTTCTGCTGCTAACGTCGAATCATCAATTTCCGTTTTTTTACCAACTACAGCAAGTGCATCTGTACCTTTTGATCTCTTTTTTGTATTGGAATTCGATGATGATGAAGACGATCGTGTTTGTTTTGATGACATATTTACTAAGATTTAATGTCTTTCTTTCTATTTTTTAAAACAGAATGAGAAATGGCTGATATTTGATTTCTATATATATCTATACTTATTTTCTTAGACCAATTTGGTTTAGTTTTTACTATAATACATCATTTTAATTATAACGTCTAGTTTTATTTTTATAATTCACTCCAGTGCTATTTCAACATATTAATATTATACTTGATAGACTATACGTGGTATATATTTTGATTGGAAAGTATATGAAATGAGAAATTTAAATGAGATGGCAAAATCAAAATCACTTTGCGGAAATATTTTTCAACCTCGGAGTAAGATGAATGAAAAGATCAATAATATTTCATTAATGTGCTAATAAAGATACACCTATTATACTTTTAATACCACCATACCACATTATCCTTCCTCCACCTATTCATACAAATAAAACACAATTTAATAATATCAGAAATATTATATTGTTTAAACATTTCAAAATAAACATTAAAACCATGATAAATAAGAAAATAAATAAATGGATTGTTATATTATTGATTTTATCAATATTTTTGTCAATTGCTAATTTCAGTGTCTTTGCAGCTGATGATGAACTAAAAGATTTTGGAAAAATACATGAATCAATAAAAAATTCAGAAAAAGATGAACAAGAACCATTGGATGATATCTCTATATTAAATGGTAATGGCAATATGCAATTGTATTGGGGAGTACCAATTTTACGCCTCCATGGAAGTAAATTAACAAATATGAATATATCTTCATTGAATGTGAATTTATCATCATCAATATTAAATTTACATGATAAATTTGTAAAACAATTTGGTTCAAAATTAAAAAAGTTAGCTAACAATGTTAATAAAAAGATACCATCCAGACCATGTCAGGATTCCATTGGAGAAATTAATAACAATTTTTTCGAATTTCAAATGGAGGGTGGATACGAAGAATACTTATTACCAAAAGTAGAATTTCAAATATTTGAAGAAATGGCTTCAAAGTTGTACGATCTTTATGTTAAATATGGTAAAACGGATGTACTTTCAGAGAGTGAATTGGTTGAAAAATTAATTGAAAAGAAACTTGCAAAAGATACAGATGATGCATTGGATCAAATAGCGATATATCCATGGGCCACTGTTCATGCAGATTGCAGTTGTCACTTAGAACATGATCATCCTGAAGCTGGTTTATCGGCGGTATATTATGTGAAGATGCCACCAGGTGCTGGAGGGATCATATTGCATGATCCAAGAAGCGCATTTCATGAAGATATTATATTACACCCAAAAGAAGGTGAATTTATCATGTTTCCACCATGGCTTCGGCATACAGTGTTACCTACACATGAATCTGCGGATGAACCTAGAATTACAATCGCATGGAATGCTTTTGGAGAATGGGAAGAAACAAGAGACGTTCATCCATTTAAAATAATGGATATTGATAATGTGTTAAATAAACTTGGATATGACAATTTGCAGGCATATATTGAAGACAATCCCACTGGAGAACTTAATGTAGTGTTACATCGTATATTTTCTCATATCGAAAGGAAAAAAAAGAGGAGAAATGAAAAGAAGAAGAAAAATTTATGATATTATAAAAAAAAGATACAGAGTATGATATTAATTACATCTCCAAGATATTATATTTTTAAAAAAACTACGAATATTTTTCAACAAAAGTTCGTACGAACTCGTATGTGTGTGCGTATGAAATATATTTTTATTCTTTCTTCACATACTTTATACTTTTTTTTTTTACATATTTAAGGTGTTTTATACTCCTCATTTTTGTTATTGTAAATAGTATTTCACACCTATCTAATCTGTACTTATCCAGTTGCTGAGATGTGTTTTATACTCCTCATTTTTGTTATTGTAAATAGTATTTCACACCTATCTAATCTGTACTTATCCAGTTGCTGAGATCATCAATTCACAAAAACTACTACTAAAATTATTGATCATTTATATGACCTCTGAATATATATGACTATTGTACACATTGCAACATACAGAGATCTATATATACAATGATAAAAACAGAAAGAGACATTATAATAATCAACAACAATTGATATACAATTGAACACATATTGACAAAGATAAAGATAGTACTGTATAAAAAAACAATTGAAAACGTACTGTATATAAAAACACATAGTTGATTAATCATGGCGTCGTTAACAGTCGAAACATCATCAATTGATTCACCATCAAAAATTTCTAAAAAAGTAGGTTCGTTAAATCGTATTTCATATGGTGTTTTCTTTTGCATATCTTGTACGACTCTACTACGTTCAACCATTGTTGTAAATACACTATCGTCATCGTCATCGTCGTCGTCGTCGTCATCATCATCAGTACTTTCATTTTCATTATCAGACGTGTTTAATGCCAATTGTCTATTTACATTATTATTATTATTATTATTATTATTATCCCCACCTTTATCTCCTCCACCAATCATTAACAATTCTCCACCATTTCCCGTCTTTCCATTTTTATCCATATTTTCTTTCGCACCAAACATTGCTTCTAATCCACCAACAATACGACCACTTGGAGATACGTGTGGTGATACTTTTTGTACATCTAAAACAGCCTCATCTTGAACGGCTTTTGTCGCTAAACCAAAAAATGGAGCACCTTGTCCCCAACCCCAAGCTAAGACTTGCCCATCCTCTGTTCGAGCAAAAAATAAATCAGAATCCAACGGACCCCATAACCATCGCACTTTTCGTCCACGCAATTGTAAAATACATGTAAAATCTTCCCTGGGATCATAATCTCCTAATCCTAATTGGCCATTGCTATTATCACCGACAACATATACACTACCAGATGCTTCTAGTTGTTTTTCTGCTTCTGCCTTTCAATTTGTATTCATCACTTTGTAATTTACCTTTTTCCATACATGTTTCAAACTTCTTTTGACTTTTCTCCAATTTCATCACTTTGCATTCGTTTTTATGACCAGCATTCCAGTGGCGTTTTTGGCATTTTTTATCACAATAATATACACTTTTACATCCTCCACAACCTTGTAATTTTGTAATACTTTCTTTACCACATGCATCACATTGCCATGTTTCGACTGTTAACGACGCCATGATTAATCAACTATGTGTGTTTTATATACGGTACGTTTTCTTTTGTAATACTTTCTTTACCACATGCATCACATTGCCATGTTTCGACTGTTAACGACGCCATGATTAATCAACTATGTGTGTTTTATATACGGTACGTTTTCAATTGTCTTTTTATACGGTACTATCTTTATCTTTGTCAATATGTGTTCAATTGTATATCAATCGTTCTTGGTTATTATAATGTTCTGTGTTTTTATCATGGTATATTATGATCTCTGTATGTTGCAATGTGTACAATAGTCATATATATTCAGAGGTCATATAAATGATCAATAATTTTAGTAGTTTTTGTGAATTGATGATCTCAGCAACTGGATAAGTACAGATTAGATAGGTGTGAAATACGATCTCTGTATGTTGCAATGTGTACAATAGTCATATATATTCAGAGGTCATATAAATGATCAATAATTTTAGTAGTTTTTGTGAATTGATGATCTCAGCAACTGGATAAGTACAGATTAGATAGGTGTGAAATACTATTTACAATACCAAAAATGTAAAGCGGGGTTTTCGTATACTAACGATAACTTTAAGTATAAAACAAAGCTATCATGTTTTCATGATTTCTACGTTCTACGCCGAACGTGAACCAATAAGATATAATATAATTTAATTTATATTCGTATTAAAATACGCACAATTTAAATTATTACTCGTACTTTTAAAAAAAAATAATTATAAAGCTAAATAAAGAGCATTCCTGGCATTAAAAGTGCATTTTCGTAATCTCTTTTCGCTACTTACCGGATATGATGATGTATATTTTACAAAAATATTCTTTTACAAATTAAATTTCAAAATATTCTAATATTACATTCATATCTTAAATGATGCATACATGTGTATATTGAATAGATAGAGAAGAAGCTTTTTTATCTGCGAGAATGTCCACCTCTGCCAATAGCACGTCCATTTGAATTTTTAAAACGCTTTTGACGTCCTTGTCCATTCCGATACCCATTTTGAAAAAAACTAGGACGATTATTATTCCGATTATTATAAGAGCCATAGTCCTGATTAGGGGAATATCGCCTGCCTCGTTTTTTATTTACATTATTATTATTCCGCGATGACACTTGAGGACAATCTCTTGCAATATGTCCCTGATTTCCACATTTATAACAGTTTAAATCCCTTGCATATCTGTTATTATATCCATTATCTTGTTGTCCCCTTCTCCATGATCCATTGTTCTGAGGACGTCCATAATTCTTGCTACAATCTGTACCCACATGACCTTTTTGGCCACACATATAACAGTAGATCTCGATCTCTCCAAATTCGACCACCTCTTCGCAATTAATATGTCCTAATTTATCACAAGTCATACATCTAACCTTTTCTAGCTCCTTGAACGGTGCTTTCAAACCTTTGAATGGGTCTTTTAATTCTGTTACATCCAATGTTCCTCTCCTAGCTTGTTTGCAATTTGCCGCAATATGGCCAGTTTCAAAACAGTTATAACATACTTCGTTCTTACAGTTACGAGAATCATGACCAGTTTCACCACATCGAAAACAACAACGTTGTAATGGTTCATTGACGCATTCCATTGCCATATGCCCAACTCCACCGCAGCGATAACATCGTATGGATATATCAGCTTCTTCAAAAAAACGCGACGGTCCACCACTAGAGCGACGCAAAGATTTCATGGATTCATCAAGACTTAGATCATCTTCGTCATCTGCATCATCATCGTCCTCATCATCTTCATCATTATCGTCGTAATCATCATTATCATCATCGTCGTTATCATCCTCGGTTTTAGATGTATTGTTACTATCATTAATGCTAGTTGCTGTTGTATCATTTTTTTCATGCAAATCATCATAGAGTTCCTCCGCTTCGTCATCTGTTTCGTTCTCTAACGCATCAAAATTATTATTGCTGCCAGTAAATTCATTACTAGTGTTGCTACGAATATTCAATAAATCTTCGTCGATGTCATCATCGTTTCCGTAGTCGATACCTTCAACTGAAATATCATTATTACTATTATCAAAATTGCTGTCGGTATTATTATCATCACTATCAAAATCATCACTGCCATCACTAGTATCCCCGTCGGTATTATTAAATTGTACTGGTGACTCAATTGATGGAAATGATTCATAAGTTGGACTTGAAATTGCCGTTGGGGCCAATACCGACTTTTTTGGTTTCCTACTATAAAGCCGATGTGCTTCTCTGGCTAAGTTGAAACCTTTTTCCCTTCTAATATTACCTCCTCCTTTGGCTTTATGAAATTTTTTTAGTTCTGAAATTCTTTTTCTTCCTACTTTGCTCAGGGTGTTTATTTTCCTTTTTCTCAATGCTGTATATTCTTTCAATAGTTCGTGGATTATCTTCTGCAATGCTTTTCCTGGTTTCCTCATCTTTTTGTTTATCATTGGGTTATCATTTTGTACTGGTCCTCTCCTCGAATTTATTACTCCAGTTTTTTTTGATTTACGCTTATTATTTTTTTTCTTGTTATTATTGTTGTTGTTGTTGTTGTTGTTATTATTATTATTATTATTATTACGATAAAGACGATTATTATTGTTGTTGCTATTATTATAGTTATGGTCATTATTATTACGTCCTCCACGCCTATTACGTGAGTTCCGGTCGTTGTTATTCCTGTTATTGTTATTATAATTACTATTGTTATTATTCAGTCTTGGTGGAGGGATTACGCTTGGATGATGCACTAGCTGGTTATTTAGTAATAGTAATGGTGGGCCATGTAAAGGTGGACGTGGCGGGTGATTTTGAGTTGGTATTAGTAAAGGTGGTTGTTGTACGCCAGTCGGAAGCAACAATGGCGGTCGTTTATATGACTTTCTTTTTCAAT
>LT649359.1:0-33249 GCA_900128395.1 Stramenopiles sp. TOSAG23-2 | reverse complement strand
TTATATATGCAGTATGTCGTATATCAAAAAATAGTGACGATTACCAAAAGCAAGCCGCATTGCAACGATCAGATACCTTTTTAAAAACCGTTGACAATGTAAGCAATGTCTTAAATTTGCTGGAACGTGCTGAAATGTGGGTGAAACTGAATGGAATACAATTATTAAATACTTTGCATGAAAATAGAAAGGAAAAATTAGAAGATACAATATTACGTTGCAGTGCTGGTATGATGCGTTTAATGGATGTTTTAACTAGTGAAAATGTCCATGAAAAAGTGCGCAATGATATGTTATTGTTACTTCAAAGATTGACCCGTGAAAACGATCGTATCAAAGAATTCGTTGCTTTTCAAGAAGGATTTGAACGTTTATTTCAAATCGTGAAACGAGAAAAATCAAATAGTGTAGTTGCATTAGATTGTTTAACTGTTGTTATAAATATATTAGATGGTTCCGAGTTGACAAAGAAATTATTTGCACAAACATCATGTGTACGAGAATTAGAACATTTATGTAGCCCACCGAAACCTGGTGCTGATAATGTTGTTGATCCAAATAATAAGAATGCTACTAGCATGGGACCTAATAGCAGCACGGACAATAATATTTCTGCTAATGAATTTCGACGTTGTGAGATGGGATTGGAAATACTTAGTCAATTATTACGTTGTGATATCGGTGGTGAAAGTGGAATGAAGCAAAAACAGATTATTCCAGCATTAAAAGCTGTAAAAACAGTTGCATTATTAAACCCACAAACCCAAAAAAGTGTAGTAGATATTCGTATCATGAGGTATGTACAACAATCAAATGCCATTCGAAAAGAAATTATAAAATCAAGTTCTGTTATTAAATCGCTTTTATCAGTTGCATGTACAAAAATCGATAATAATAATAACATGGATACCGTAGATAGTAACAACAACAATAACAATAATTCAAGGTTGGAAATGCTTGGTGAAAGGGCCATGTTGGAATTAGGAAATTTATTGTGTGCAAATAAAGCTGCGCAAGATGCCTTGTTAGTAACTGATTTAGTCATTCCATTTGAAAGCAAACAAACAAATCGAAAAAATGTAATCACGCAAGTTGGTGGTGTTGCATTATTATTTTCCTTAGCATTGAAAAACAAATCAAGACAAATACGTGAGGCAGCTATTTATGCGATTGCATGTTATTTGCAAGACAATGAAGGAGGACAAATATCTATCATTGGACATGCTATTACACCACCTCCGGTAGATACTATTGGTGGGTTGCCTCGTGCACCAGTTGCTGGAAGTATCCTTGTTCAAACCCTTGTCGATGCAGTACAAGAATTGGAACAAGGTACAGAACGGTACAATCAGATATTATCTCAATTTTGGCAATCATGTCGTATTCTTGAAAATTTATGTTCATATGATCCTGCGTGTAAAGAATTGTTGTTACGCGTACCAGTAGTCTTGGAGAAAGATAGTGCAGCGGTAGATGCAGGGACGCTATTATTTTTGCCCGGATATTTAATGCGCGCACTTTCCTCTTCATTGATTAATAGCGATAGCAACAGTAGTAATAAAATTCACAAATCCATTTCTTTACATTTTCAAGTCTCGATATTACGTTTTATATGTATTTTATTGAATAAATCGGAAGCTGCTGTTAGCTCTGTCCTTGGATCACCATCCAATTTAAAAGCGATATTTACATTGTTAGACTTAAAGGGTGGAGTGAATGAAGATCAACGTATAAGGCGTGGTTTAGGAGCATTGTTATTAGCGGTCAGTTTAGAGTGCACAGTTAGTGGAAATGATGATACAAATAATAATGGCAGCACTAGTACAAATAAAGGCGATGAATTTGATTCGGATGTCATGAAATTAATACGCAATGGCGTTGGTTTAGAAAGATTTTCAGATTTACTCGCTAGCTTGATGCAGACAAATGCAATTAAATCTGCTACTAGTGAAACATATAAACGTAACAATAAAAGTGCAAGCCGCAGTAATGCCATGAAGAATCAAACCAAACATGAATGGGAAAAGTCAAATTTATTTGACTATAGTTTTCGTACATTTGCACAAGGTATACAAGAAAGTGCACGTCGTCAATTAATATTAGCATTTACGGAACCGAAAACGCCTAGAAAAAGCAAACCTGGTGAAGAGAATAAGAATGACCCAGAAAAAGTAAAAGCAGATGTTCAGGCACTTGCGAACGTATTGGAACAATATAAAGAAATGATTCGTGTTCAAGATAAGGAAATTGAAAAATTAAAAAAACAAGTTTATCAATTAAAAAAAGAAAAAGGAAATAAGAACGATGATGAGAAGAATAAAGAAGATAACGTGGATGAAACCATAGTAGTTCAAGGTTCTGATGTGACTTTATCAGATATCCAATCTCATGTAATCTTTTCTCCTGGTACATTGCCTGGTGAAGCTGTTAGTAATAAGGATAATAGTAGTAAGATTACGATCGATAGCAATACGACGATAAAAGCAAGTACAGCCGCAGTTTCGGAGAATAATGTGACAAAGGAAAGTAATATTGATTCACATGATGATAACAACAACAACAATGACAATGATAACAACGATATTGTTATTGATCAAGATACCAATATAAAAATAAATACATTGTTGGAAGAATGCAATTCGAAAGATGAAATGATAAAAACCCTTGAAAGAACCATACGACTAACAGCTGCGGAGCGCGTCGAAAAGAAAGATGACACTGTTGACATATCCGTGCAAAACGATGAATTAGCATTTGCTACCATGGAAATTTTGCGTTTACATTCTGAAATTGCAAAGTTAGAATTGCAAACTGCAAAGGATGAATTTAAAGAGAGTTTAAAACAAGAGAAAGCAGTTTCGGATAACTTAGAAAATGCTACTGTCCAAGAGCTTATAATTGAAGATTATGAAATGAATTATAAAAAATTATATTTAGAACATCGTGATTTATTGATTGTATTAGCAAATCAAGAAATACATAACAATGCAATGACGGAGAAGATTATGGCTACGTTGGGAGAAAAAGCGGTTGAAGAAGTAAACCAAGTTGCAGCAGAAGCTTTACAAAATATGTTAGACGATGTTACTCGTGTACCAATCAATCCATTGGATAAACAAACTGGTGATCGTACGATAACATCAGTATTGTCAGAAGGTATACATGGTAAAGGTGGAGGAAATATAAAATAGAGAGGGGTATTTGAGAGAGACAAAATATATTACCCTTCGTATAATTTTTATGTGTGCAATTCCTTTATGTGTTCGTACGCTTCGTATGTGATATATGTAAACGTGTCGTAAAAAAGTACTTTTTATACGCATCTATAAGTATTGCATGCCAGGTGGCATGTAATGATATGTGTGGTGCGTCGTAAAAAATAAAAAAAAATTCTTTTGTTTTTGTCAGTCATTTTAATATATAAAAATAAGATAATTTGAGATTTTATAGACTCCCTGTACTAAAAATATATACTACTCGTATTATATATAGGACTCGTATATATATATAATATATATATATATATCATTAGATTATTTATGAACATCATATTTTAATTAGTTTTTATTAAATTTATATTTTTACGAAGCCGTATAATATATGATATTTAAAATAATATATTTACAAACACGCGCGCACAAGCGTGTTTCACGCCTCCATTCATTATTACACTCTCATGATATACATATATTATACACATACACGCGTATATACGACGACGATCTCGACAACATGCATATCTTTTTAAAGCATGAAACCCAAATCACGATTGAATTTACCATCACCAAAATATGCACCACCATGTGTACCATCTTCCAAATCATGGAAAAAGAAATAACCTGGATATTCCAAACTTCTTACATGAACCGTATCAGCAGTGTTATTTAGCCCGGCCGCCCATGCACCCACTGGTGATGGACCTTGGTTTGCTGATCTAGATGCACCAACTTGATCCAATATATTTTCCATTTTTGCTGCGCCAGTTTTATTAGCCCATTCTTTTGCTCTTGCTTGTGGTGGCCTTAAATGGTAATAACTTGAGATATTTGTTGCCTCTTGTGATGACAAACCTGCGAAACTAGGGTTTGGTACTAAAGCACCATTTGATGCCATGGAATAGGAACCACGTGGTACGATAGATGTAGCATTATCTACAGCCCATACAACATATGCCAATTGGTGTACTTCACGGTATGTCATATCTGATGGCGTAACACCTTCCTCTGCTTCTTTCTCTTCCTCTTCACCTTCTGGTCCAATAGGTTTCGCTGGATCACCTATAAATGCATGTGTATATTGTAACTTTTGTGCGTTGGCAAGTTGTTTACCGTTTAAAGATCTTTTAATCAATTTTTTTAATTCATAATCACCACTTGTGCAATAATAAAAGTTTTTTGCTGGGAATGTAGATGAACTATCAGCAGTACAACATATTAAATAATCACGTGCGGAACCATTGATTTTACCCCAAAACGATACTTTACCAGCACCTTCGCCACGTAATTTCATTATAGCAGCTTTTAATGCAAAACGTTCTTCTACATTTAATCCACCACCAAAGCCAGCAATTTTACTAACATGAGCTAAATTCATTATTCTGTTTCCTTTGTTTGTTTACTTTATATATATATGGAATATATAGTTTTTTCTCCGTCGTCTTTTTTATTATGTTAATTGTATTATATTTTGTTTCCTCTGTTGTACTATTTGAACCTCTCTACACCTAATACAGTTTAATATTTAAAAAGTTATACAAACAATATATATATTATAAAAAATACACTAAATATAATGGAAGAAGAAAACGATCAAAAAATATCACCTCCAAAACGGTTACCTGCCTGGTGGCCTGGTAAATCAACAGACATCAGAGACATTGACTAAACATTATGGAAGGAAAAAAAATTATTACCAAGATTTATACAAAGGATGCTATATCCATACTAAGAACTACATATTAAAATACCATTATATCCATTATTATTCAAATAAATATCCGATTATTAGATATTAGTATATAAATATAATCAATCATACCTATAAAAATAAACTACATCTTTTTCCAGAGCCAATTTAGCGTTTTTCTTCCCGAGAATTTTTGGTGGCGTGCGGTGCTTCACTTTGAGGGAGCAACGTTTTAATTTTATGGATTGGTGCAATGGTGTGTACTTAGTAAAAAATATTAACCGTGGTCAATATAAAATACTATTGAAATAGTATGAAGAATTGTATTAGATGGAAGGCTGGATATATGAAAATACATATATATTGATATATATTAGTCATAGATATATATATGTAAAAGATAGATATCAATTGATAGTATCAATTAGACGCGTGTAAGGCGACGAATAGTGCAGAATTATCATAGAATTCTACTAATCAATAGTTTATAGGAAATAGTTTAGATAGTTAGTGTGTGTGTGTCGTTTGCAAGGTGTAAAGAAGACAATATATATTTTAATAGAAAAACCAAATTAATAGTAAATATAGGAGATAGGAATATAAAAACAACATGAACATGTTAAGTAGTAGTAGAAAGAAATCGCCACGTGATGCATTTGAGAAAGAAAATAGTGTCAATGGTAGTACAGCAACCATAAATAAACATGTGTATACCCCGAACTTCAACCGGAAACGACGGGGCTCACATGGTTCCACTAATAAAAGTACAGCTAAAAAACAAAAAACAACACCAATGATAACAAAAAGAATGAGTATACCAAATCGTCCTTCACGGATAAGTAAACGTGATTCTGCACTAAGTATGTCTAATGAAAAAACTTTAGATGGATTTCCAAGTGTAGAGACAGTTTCGGATCTGTGCGCATCGTTACTTTTGAACTCTGGAAAGAAAGGCTGCAGATCAAACTCTAAATCATCGCATACACCGTTTTATCGCAATAGTAGAAGAGGCAGTGGTAGTAGCACCAATAGCAATAGCGGTGGTAAAAATCGTAATAATAGTAGTAATTTAGACGACAACGATGATGATTTTTCACCAACATTTTTCGCAAAACGACGAAGAGGGGGGAGGCAACAAGGTTCGCCAAACGACACGGGATCGCCATCTGATGTTATCACTCCACGAGATGAGGAGTATGATTACGACAGAGCATCGCCAATATTAGAAGAGGTAGAAGATAGTACAAGTCCGTTTCATAGACCAACACGACGAACGACAACTAGTGATATTTCGCAAGAATTGTCACGCCCACCACTTCATTTTACATCAAGACATATTCGTTCTCGCTCCGCTTCATTGACTGACGTTTTGGAAACGCTAGGTGTGAACGGGGAGAAGTTTATAAAGCCAACAAAAAGCTTGGCAAATGAAATCATGCAACGTGGCAAAAAAGCTGGTATTAAATTGTTGGCACTAGATTGGGACAATACCGTGTTAAAGGTACATACGAGAGGGCAATGGTATGGCAACGCAGATGAGTTATACAATAATGTAAGGCCGTTTTTCATACATTTAGTACAAGCAGCACAGCGATTTCAAATACATGTATCGATTGTAACTTTTTCTGGGCAAACGAAATTGATTACAGAAGTTCTACAGAAAATTATGAACATCAAAACAAGCAGCAAAAGCAATGGTAATGATACGGATCATAGCCAATACAGCATTCGTTGTTGTGATGATACATGGGATGGCATCGATGCATTGAAAGAATATTTTCCATCGCACATTGACCGTGAATTTAAAGGGAAATTGCAGCATATTAGTTCTGTTTTAAAAGAGTGCATGCAGGACAACGTTATGCCATATGAAACTTTATTAATTGATGATGACGTGGAAAACATTAGAGTGGCAAAAGAAGTGAACTTACCATGCATTCGTTTTGATCCGGAGGATGAAATGAAGTTGGCTGATAGTTTATGTGAAATTTTTGTAAAATTAGGAGGATGTAATAACAATAAAAAATAATAGTAAAACAAAACAATTAGGTACACTGTAAATGTATACCATTATGTAAAACAAATGTAATAAAAAATGAAAAAGACAGGTGCACGGATTCAAAAAAGGTTTTAAAAAAATGAATGTGTGGTGTAAGAAAAAGAGAAAGAGAAGTTAGGGAGAGATTTGAAATCTGTTCGTAAAATAGATACTGTTTTTATCATTGATAATATAAAAATATATAAATTTTATACACACATGTGTGTCCTATACGGTGTCCTAAGAGTTTGCTAAAACACAAAACACACCTCATCACACCTCCCAGACCTCTCTCTAATAATATATATACGAGAATTATGATATCAATAATAATCTTGAATATAATATATTTATAAAAAATAAAAAATAATATTATAAACATACACGACAATACATCAACTCTCTAATTTTTTTATTCGTTTACTTATTTGATCTATTTGTTTTACAATGCTTTCGGATTTAGCTTCTTCTTTTTTCAAAGCCAAATTTAATTGCTCGCCAGTAGCATTTACATGTTCCACTACGTGCTCTATAGCATTTTGTACACATTCTTTTGCTTCAATTGTAATATTTTCATCAATCCCATCTTGCTGCATAAACTGCGTCAATAATGATTCACAATATTCGACAGTATCTTCCACCACTTGATTTGTTTCTTTCAACTCTCCTAATGCTACTTTAAAGTTGGACATGGTGTTATATAGACATGGTGTTATTTTCTTGTTTCTATTTTTTCATATTATATTCTATCTTTTCAATTTATTAAATATATATATTATTTTCGTTTTTATTATAGAAGTATATATATATGTGCATATTATGATGCCTGGTATTTATTATATAGCAACTTATAAGGTACTGTATTTAACAGATTAAGTATAATTTTAGTATGTCACTAATATCTCTTACAAAAACAAGAAAACAATTATTTTTTAATTAAACCCCAATTAGTCAATTAGAACAATAGCAATAATAATAATTCTAGAATAATAACAAATACTGTATATACTGTATTACAAAAATAATATATATGTATATATATATATATATATATATTCAAACATTTAAGATCATATCTTCCTCTAATAATAATTTATTCAATCTATTTAAATCAATTTTTTGCACGGGAATTACGTTTTCATCGCTTTGAATGGCAACGTATGATGCAGTTCCAGCTGCATGACCTAACATCATGAATTGCGGTTCCATCCTAAGTGTCGACATACCAATATGACTTGCTGACGGAGTTGCTATATTTAATAAATTATTAACCTCATTTAGTTTTGGTATTAAAATCCAATATGGTATTTGATATAAACCTGGATTAATTTCAACATCGCCTTCATCCCATGCAAAGGGCATATCATCATCGTCATTTCTTGCCATTTTTACGTTGTTATTATTATTCAATGTATTTGGTGATGGTTCTAGATTGTAACAGGATGAAGTATTTTTACATGCAATTCTCTGGCCATTATGAGAATCGAAATTGTATCCACCTATGCAAATACTAAGATTCCCAATATTTCCATCATTCATACGTTGCTTTGCTGGTGTATTTTGTGTAAAAATTTGAGAGCCAATCATTCTCCTAGCACCACGTACATACAATGCCGGTGGCCAATTTTTTGCAAGCTTGTTCTGATTAAATTCATCAGCACAAAGACCCCAATCGTTCATTTCATTTCTAATATCCAATGGAATACTTGGATCAGTAGATAAAAAGTATAATAAACCTTGCTGATAGTTCAAATGATCATACCAAATTTGCTTCCTTGTTTCATAATCTGCTAATGGATAATGTAATGAACCGCCAATTAAATCAGATGAAAAACCACCACAATTATTCATATCAACTTTTGAATTAGGAAGAATACCTAAATTACAAGATGGGAATCCTATTTGGCATTTATCCGGGTTATCCTTACATGCATTTACATATCTTTTTAATAATTCCCAATCATTTCGATTGTAATTACTTGGTTTTGAAAATGGAACCAAATTACTTTTATTTTTTGTTAAACAAAGACGAAAATTGTATGATTGAATAATATTATCACCACTGCCCACTTTTTCTTTGTCTGTTTGTTTGTTGTACTGCGATGAAGAGGATGGTAATTCTTTTGTTATGAACGGTAATGGTTTTCCATCATTATCATATGGATTTACTTTTAAATTAAATTGATTTTTCTTTGAGCCACCAGACATACCAGCTAAAGATTCATTGTATTTCTCTCTTCCTTCACGTCCAGTGGTATATGATACATTTGCAGCTGCCATTAAATCACCTTCATAAGATGCATCAAGGAATATTTTGCCATCAATTTTAAGACCATTTGTCATAGTGATTGACTGAATACGATTTCCATCCATAGTTACAGATAAAATTTGAGCACTATATATAATTTTGACACCAGCTTCATCAACCATTTCTTTAAAAATATATTGAGCTACATGTGGCTCTAAATTGAAAGTTTCATTACAAGATGTTGTTGGCAAACGACAGTTTGCTCCACTTGTATCTTTTACCTTGTTTTTTGCATTTTTAATGTAAAATTGATGGTTACGATAATAAAATTCTTTTGCTAGTCCGCCTATATATGGATACGTTTGTCCAATATCAGTTTGTCCTAAGCCTCCACTTGACATACCACCAATGACAAAACCACCCTCTTCAAAACACGATGGCCATGATGAGCAAATCAAGATTGTATTTAAATTTTTCCTTGCTGAAGATATTGCTGCCATAACTCCACCTGAGGTTGCATCATATACTACAACATCATATCTTTTCGCTTTTACTAATTTAATTAATATTGAAAAAAAAACAAAAATGAAAAGATTTAAAATATTACAAATGATTTTTTTTGATACAATCATTTTTCGTTCTTTCTATTATTAATATATATATATATATACAACAATTCTATGTATGTCATATATATGTGTGTTTTCGTTTTCTTAATAAATCTATATTATTATTTTCTGCATTATTATTTTTATATTCTCTATGATTGGAATGATGTTGTTTTGTTGAGGCTTCTTTTGTTTTTTTGTTTTGAATTTGTTGTATATATGCTGGTATGTGCGTAAAGCTATGTTGTGCTGGCCCAGCTGGCCAGCTGGCCCAGCAGCTGGCATCATGCAAATAATCCATCCATCCAGCATTTTATTCTAATAATTACTATCATAATTCGGCAAAACCTTGGCACAGGCAATTCGGAAATTCGGCAATTTTTAAGTGGCAATCCAGAAATCCAGGAAATCTGGCAATCCAGCAATCCCATCTAATGCTATGTGAAGGTGGAAGGACAGGCAACAATAAAACAAGAACAACAATGCAAAACCATGGAACAAAAACAACGTGCCAATAATTATACATCAATCAATCTAAATCATCCATCACAACATAAACAACAATCAAAAAAAATATATTGAACAAAAAAAAATTGAATGAATAAAAAGAATAAAAAGAAGAATTAGAAAAAGGAAAATCAATCTATTCCATTTCCACAATTATTTGAAATCGATAACATAAACATATTATTCTTACTTAGAAACACAAAATATATATACTAACAAAAAGAGGCCAATGGGAAATAAAAATTCATCATCGTCTGGAAGGTCTGGAAGCAGAACAGGCGCCTCCTCATCATCATCATCAACACGTGGTAATATTGATTTTAAAATTACCCAAATGATGAATATGGGTTTCGATACAAATAGCTGTAGAATTGCGTTGGAACAATGTAACGGCAATGTTGAGAATGCAATTGCATTTATTTTGCGTCAAAAAAATCAAGAGGAGATGGCAAAGAAACGGGCTGCCACAAACAATCGTGGTGGTGGTAATAGCACTGGTTATAGTCCAAAAAATAACTCAGGTAGACGTGGTAGTAATAATAGCAACAATTCAACTGCAAGTAGAGAAGCTATGCTTGCTGCTGCTGAAAATCGCATGACATGGAGACAAACTGGCAAAGCAAGTAATAAAAAGAATAAAAGTCATAATAATAATAAACGGAAAAACATCTCACCTGTGAAGAACAACAGCAAAAATGCTAGCACGATGAATAAAACTAACAATACAATTGATTTAACGTTGAATAGTAATAAAAATAATAACAATAAAAAAGTAGCTTCAGAAAAGCCTATTGAAAAAAAATTAACAAAACAAGCAAAAATATTAAGTGCAAATCCAATTGCACTCGATACTTGTATAACGATTATAAAAACAATACGTGATAAGCCAAATGATGAAAAATATCGAAAATTGCGTTGGTCTAATAAAAAGTTTGAGAGAACAATACGATATACACCTGGTGCAACTGATTTTTTAGTCTTAATTGGATTTCAAAAAACGGATGAACATTTATTTATGCCAAGGGTTGATATTGGGTTATTGTACGTTGCATCATCAGTCCTGGAAGATCAAAAAAAATCAAAGATGTATCAAAGGAAATTGAAAGAAATTGAATTTAATCGTATCATGGAATTGTTAACGATTAATAGTAATAGTGCATTGGGTGGTATGGAAGTACAGAAACGTAAGGAATATCTTGAAAGATGTCCAGCAGAACCAACAATTGGGGAAGGCCAGCAAACTAAGATTACATTTGTCATTAGTGAAAAACGATATACGCGTCGTTTTCCATCTGATTGCTCCTTGCAAGATAGTATATTGAATTGGTTAGGTAGCTTAAATTCCGTCATTCCAATGAAAATTGCATCAGGTGAATGGATTTTGAAAAATACGACAATGTTTCCAGCAGTAAATATGGATTATGATGATAGCAAGGGAAATACATTGTATGCTTTAAAATTATGGCCAAGTGGTACTGTTGAATTAGCTATGTATATGAATGAGAAATGAAGAGTAAAAAAAGAGAGCGCAAGAATATTGATAAAATGCAATAATATGATATAAATATCATATATATGATATTTGTACGAATTCGTATATATATGTTTCGTATCTCTTGTTAATACGACTCGTATATTTTTTTTACACCAAAACCCTTCTCATGCCAACACTAGATTGTCGCCTTTTTTTCTTATTTTCCTTATCATCATTTATTGCTATACTTGATCTACGCCCAGCCATACCAGTAGCTCTTCTACTTTTTTGATGATGCTTATCTTCATCATCAGAATCAAAATCGGAATCGTCTCCTGATTGCTTCTCTTTCCTGAGTTTTTTTTGCATTGCTTTGATTTGTTTCATTTGCTGTTCTCTTTCTTCGTTACTTAAATTATTGGCATTTACTCGGCGTATTACTCTATGTTTCCTGTAGTTACCTGTTTCCAATCGTTGTTTTACATCAAGTCTTACGTTTGTGACATCCACAGGTGCTACCGTCAGCATGCTTCCTCTTCTACTACCATGCTTTCCTTGTTCATTTCCATCTGGATCAAAATCACCAAACGATGGTGGCATAGGTGCTTTGACAGACTGAGCTGATAATAACCCAATTACTGCACTACCATCATCCAACGCTTTATCTTTCTTTTTTGGTTTTTCCTCCTGATCCCCAGTCGATGTTCTATACAAGTTCGCTATCGTTGTCGCTTGTTGTTCCATAATTCCCAGCACACTTTGAATATTTAAATCATTTATACCATTTTTCACTAATTCTTTATTTAGATCTTGTTGATCACATCCCATCATTGAAAATAATTTTAACATCGACGGTTGTATTTTTTTCGAAACTGCTTCATATTTTTCTGTACTAGCTATGTACTCTTGCGCTTTTTGCTCTAATCTCTCTCTCTTTTTACTTAATTCGTTGACTTTTTCGGTTCTTGATACTCCCGATTTACTATATTGTTTTGAATAGCGGCTTAATTCAGTCTTTAATATCCGTGTCTGTGCTACTGCTTCTTCTATATTTCTATTTAATTCATTAATATGGTTGTAAACACTAAAATTCCTATGTTCGGATCGTAAAAATGTATCTACAAGTTCATCCAAGGATTCTATCCCAGTTTCACGTGTAATTGTTTCAAATGCCTCTTCCATGGAGTCTATATACTGCTTACGCTTTTCTTTCACTGATTTTTCTTTACTCCGTTCCATTGCATGTAACGATGCTTTTCTTCGTAGCATATCTATCTTCTTGGCGTGTTCTATGTGTCCCTTGTCTTTTACAGCATTTTTCTTCTTCGATTGTTGTGCCATGTGAAGCAAATGCATCTGCTTTTTCCATTTTAATTTAAATGCTTTTGCATCCTCTGATAATAGTGTTGACAATGCATTATTTGTTACATCGAATTTTTCTGTTTCCTTAGACATTTCCTGTTCCTTTAGCAACAATCGTCGTATTGACGCTTCTCGTTCATTTCTTTTGTTTAACAGTTTCGTAAGTTTTTCTTTTTGCAACACCAATGTAAGACGTTGTCCATCGATGCGATTTTTTTTCATATCGTTTCTATGGTCTACTGAACTTGTTCGCTGTTGGCGCGTTAAAACTAAGCGTTCCAACATCTCAACATCTTTTGTTAGCATGGCTGGTGTTGCTCTATTTGCCAATACTTTTTTAGTGCGTGAATCTTCTATCTGTTGTAACTTTATTGTCAATTGTTGTTCAACTTTACTTATATAAGCATATTTTTCCGATAACACTCCAAACTTCTCTTGAAATGCGCTTGCTACGTTTTGCTCAGTCCTAGCTTTTTCAAATTCACCTAAGTTTAACTCTCTTAATATTGCCTTATCACGTGCTTGGACTCGTTTAATTTTACGTGCCTCCGTTTCTCTTTTTTCTTGTTCTTGGACCATACGTCGCCGGGCTTCCCTAGAAGCATGGACACGTTTATCTGGGCCCCGAGATATGCGATCAAACGTGTTTTTTTTATCTTCAACGTATTTACCAGCAAAACGCAATCTATACATCATTGTTTTCTCATCATCAAACTGTTTTGGCTTTTTCCTTCGCCTCTTGTTACTTTTATCATCTTGACCTCCCCCTTTTGCCTGACGTGTTACCCAATCATTTAAAGACATTGGACTTGGTTTTTGTTCAACGGCAAAAATCGATTTGAATACGATTAATAGGTATTATTTTGATTCGCGGTGTTTCTTTTATTTTTTTACATTAATTCTCGTTACATAAATAATATCTACTTCTATCTTTTGTTTTTTTTCAGGTTGTTTTGTAACAATAATAGTATAATTATTATTATTACTACTAAAATATATATTTTTATTGTTATTATATATTATATTATAATATGTATGTAGATAGATTACTTCGTCCTATTTAGCACTACACAGCATTGTTGCGGCAAGAAGACGTTATAACTGAACGCCAAAGAAGAAGAAAGTGTAATAGGATTGCGCAAAAAAAATGCTGTTGTTGTGTTATGACGCGCCCCCCAGATTTAGAGCTATACGGACATCCCGCGTGTTCTTCTCGCTATCAAAATATTCCACTTACCACTTACCACTTATTATACCGCAGGAGGTCACTGATGTTGGTAGTCTACCAGGTATACAAAACGAGAAGTTCAGAAAGAAGCCCGACAAAAACAACAACAACAACAACAAACAAAAAAAAAAACAAACAAAAAAAAGATTTGAATTATTGTGCAATTTTTATTATAAATATATATATTTTTGCCCCCCCTGTTTATGTTTTCGGAAAATGGATCAGGATTTCAATCAACATTCATCAACGGATCGGTTCCATTCATTTTGTATATATTAAAAATTGTCTTGTGAAAGCAGTTATAATTGTCTATACAAATTTTTAATATTTTTTGAGTTGATGATTGTAATAATAATAATATTAATATAAATAAAATATAATAGTCGTAATACGACGTAATAATTTTTTGGTAAATAATATCAATAATAATGGAAAATAATATGGGAAATACAAATAGCAACAGTACCACCACTACTACCACTATGAAAATAAATATCGAGGATGAAAAGACTAATTCTAATGACTCAGAAGTAGAAACTACAACTACTACTAACAATAATATTACTGATGACAACGAAGAAAGTGACTCGGATGCGGAATATACTTTTGAAGTCAGGTGGAACGATGGTAATTATTATCCTTGTCGTATATTAAATGAAAATACCAATTTTGCAGCTGGTACATATTATAACGTTGATGGATATGAAGATGATGGGACACCTTGGGAGGCCCATGTGCCAGTCTCGCATCTACGGCTTATTGGTTCGGAACCAAGTACAAATATTATAAAAGACGGGATTAATCAGGCTATTAATGAAAGAAAAAGAAAAATAATGGATCGCGAAGAAGAAAAGCGAAAACGCACCAAAGAAGCGCTAGAGCTCGAGAAAAGAAGAAGAATTGAGGAAGAAAGAATGAGAAGAGCAAAAGAGGAAGCAATAGCTAGACAATTGAAACAGGCAAGGGAGGAGAAAGCGCGCAAAGATAAGATCGAAAGAGAAGAAAAACGGCGTCAAGATAGGATTGAAAGAGAGGCAGAAAGAAAAAAAAGGGCAGAAGAACAGGCGCGTATAAAAGAACAGAGAGCCATTGAACAAGCCCGTTTAAAGGAGGAAAAGAGGATAAAACGGGAAAGAGAACGGGAGCAAAGCCGGAAACAGAAAGAGGCAATGGCTGCGGTGATAAGGGAACAAAAAGCAAAAGAAAAGGCAAAACTTGATGCTGAAAGAGCGAAGAAAAAGGCGGATGAAGCTATGGAAAAAGAGAGGAGAAGAAAAGCATTAGAAAAGGAAAGAGAAAAGAACAGGGAAAAGAAAAGAAAAGCATTGGAGAAAGAAAGAAGAAGAAAAGAGAAATTAAAAAGAAAAGAAAAGAGGAGAAGGGAAAGGGAAAAACGACGTGAAGAGAAAAAGAAAGAACAAGAGAAAAAACGAGCTGAAAAGAAAAAAGCTAAATTGCAATTTTTACAAGCACAGAAAGAATTTGAAAAAACTGCCTTTATTAATAGGCCGGACGTATTAGATGGAATAGTTGAGGAGTTAAAAATGTTTTTCCCAAACGAGGATAATGATGATAATAACAGTAGCAATAGTTCTTCCGTTACTGATACCGAAACGTTTTATCAAAAAATTGAATTCAAAATTAGGAGAACTTTGTTGGACATACAAATAAAGGATCGTAAAGATATTAATAATCGTGAATTTCTTCGCAAATTTCCTTTGGAAGATGCTATGTTACTACGAGAATGTATATTGATTGAGGAAATGAATTCTGATGTGAACCCTCTTCCCAGTTGCGCTATGTGCGGTGAAATCGATGGTGGGTATTATAGAAACGATCGAATACATCCAGACTCACGCGTTCATTGTCATGGTTGTGGTAATTCTTACCATGTTTCATGTGCTCATCGATACAATGAACAGTATGAATATACAAACAAATATTTTTGCCCACTCTGTTCTGACAGTAAACTTTTAAACAAGTATGTCGTAGCGGGCGACATGAATGGAGTGGCAACACTTTTAAAATCAAGATGTGTTTCGCCATTTACGTCGCTTTTAAAAAATAATTACAATGGTTCAAAGGCGCGCAATATCGAAGAATTTTCCCCAAATGCCATAGTTTTAGCTTCCGAAAGGGGAAATATCGACATGCTTTTATTGCTGCTATCACCATTTTTGAATTCACCGCATCATCATGACGTTATCAAATTTATGATACCACCAAGTATAATTAATCGCAGATATGGTAATTTCCATTTCAATGCATTGGAATCATCTGTATCACGGGGCAATGTTGAAACGACATTACAATTGATGAATTACGGGGCAACAGCTCAAGATACAACTAGCTCTCCTATAAGCACTAGTATTACATTACGGGATAAAAATTTAAAAGGGAATGTGAAACATTTAGATTTTTCAAAAGGTATGGAAAGAGGTTCTACAATGTGGGAATCTGAAGATGCAAAAAATAAATATAATAAAACAATCATGGAGCCACTTGGCAATGGGCCAGTCGTTTATATTAAGAAAAATGTAGTTTATTCCGATGTCTATTTAGATTTATGTTCCCGGACTCCACCAAAAGCTTGTCAATGTCATGATGGAAGTGGAAAGCTGTGTAAACCTATATTTGAAGAATATAGACGTAATGAGCAACAATGTGCGCATAGGAAACAAAGTGGTGCATACGTGCAATGCAACTATACATGCCCTTGTTCTAGTTGGGTTCCAGGCAGTATACACCAACCATCGGTGGGTAAATTTGAGGATTGCGGAAGACGTCCTTTAGATCAAGGCGTTACTACCCATTTGCAAATTATGGAGGATGGTGGAAAAGGTTTTGGGATAAAAATTTTACAGGACGTGGAAGAAAATCAATTTATTTGTGAATACGTTGGCGAGCTAATATCTACTAAAGAGATGGAAAAACGGGATAACGTATCTTACACGTGGTCAATCGAAGCAAATATACATATTGACGCGATAAAATATAGGAATATTGCTGGTTTTGTAAATCATCGTTGTAAAAATTACAACCTTGAACCAAGGAAAATTTTGAGCCACCAAGGACACCCAAGAATTGCATTTGTAGCTAATCGCAAGATTAAGGCAGGTGAAATATTAACTACAAATTATTGGAAAGGAAATATAAAGTCAGGCAAGAGTACAAGTCTTTTTGATAATTGTTTGTGTGGGGATTGCAACGGAAATAATGATGGCGCCCGTGAGGATTCCTGTGTTTCACCATTGTCCGTGACCTCATCAACATCTACGACGACGACAACGACGACAACAACTACTGCTAATAATATGATGGATGGTAGTAGTGGTAGTAGTAATAGTAGTGGCAATAGGAGAAGTAATGGTGATGATGACAGTCGTAATTCCGATTCGTCTGGTATAATCTATGCGTATGATGATATAAGAGTGCGAAGAAATACATCCAGAGTTGCTGTTAGTAAAAATAGATGTGAAAGATGCAATGTTCATTTAAATGATTTAGAAATAGTAAACCGCACTGGTAGTTACAATTCGTATTGTTTAAAATGTATCGAACGATTGAATAGTTCTAGGCAAGCTATATTAAGAAAGACTGGTGTAATACAATGCAAAGATTCTAGTGATAGTGATGATGGATTCTGCACCGAAGATCTTGCTTTAAGCGAACAATCAAACGAAGAGGAGGAGGAGGAAGAGGAAGAAGAAGAAGAAAGCAGTGAGGAAGAAAGCAGTGAAGAATCTGAACTATCTGAACAAGAAAGCGAAGAAGGTGAAGAAGATGAGGAAGAAGAAGAAGATGATGGTGGTGGTGGTGGTGGTGATGATGATCAAGAGGAAGAGAAGGAACTGGAAGGAGAGGAAAACATGGAGGAGGAAGTAGAAGAGGAGCATAATGATAACGAAGGAGACTTCTCTACAATTTTGGAAGAGAAACGGGATGAAAATAATTTAGCAGAAGATGAAGGCGATTCCAGTATTGATGAGGAAAATGAAGAAGACGATAACAATAATGTAATTAATTTAGTAAAAGATGATTATAGCAATGACAATATAAGTAACGACTTGGATGGCGGTAGTGTCAATGATATTGCAATTAGTGGTGGTGGTGGTGGTGGTGGTAATAAGCATGATAATAACAACGTTGGGAAATTGTCTTCAGCGCCATCGTCATCTTTGTTGTCTGGAAATTTGCTTAAATCATCTTCATCTTCATCATCCTCATCAACCAGGAAAGTAGGATCTAGGAGAAGTTCTCGCACTAGATATGAGACAGGACAAATAGTTCAATGTAGCTGGGGACCAGAATGGATTAAAGCAAAAATAATTACCATGTTATATGATGGTCGATTTGTTGTTCGATATTTAGATGGTAGTAATGATGAGCGAACAGTAATTCGTGAGCAATTGCATGATATTAATACAAAGGCCCCATCCAGATATTGGTCTGGGAAAGGGAAAAATGTGGCTAAAAAAAGAAAAAGTAGGCGAACTAGCTTTTCGCAAGGTCAAAAGTTATATATTAAGTATGATGGGAATTGGCACAAAGGAGTGATCATTAATAAATTTTTTGATGGCACTTTTGAGGTTCAATACGATGAGGATTTGGTGACGAAAAGAGTCACCCGTGATAGTTTACACCCATTAGGATCTCCACCTCCAAGTATAGGTGGTGAAATTATTGATTTATCTAATAGCACATCTGAAGATAGTAGCAGTGAGGGTAGTGATGATGAAGAAGAGGATACGGAAGAGAATAGTAATGGTTCTTCGTCAAATTCTTCGTCAAGTACTTCAACAAAGAAAAAAAATAGTAATTTGTTAACAGTTGATGAGGTAAAGCACGGCGAATTTGGAATTGTCCAATTTGGCATGGATGAAGTATGTAAAAAACTCGGAGCAAAAAGCTACGTGGGCTTTGTGTTTTGTCGTAGGGGTATAATTAGAAAAGGCAAAATTTTACCAAACGGACTCATTAAATGTCATGATGATGATGAAGCTCTTCCTTGTACAAGATGGTTTTCTAAACAGTGTCCATCCATTAATACGCCCGCTTTCCGCTTTAAAGAATGTTTTCTCGTAAATGTTGATGGCAAAAAAATGCCAAATAAATTAGATCTATATGCATTTAGAAGAGGTGTGTCGCTAACAAGTAATGATACACACGAGGAAACAGAGTTAAATGACGATAATGATGGTTCATCAAAAACAGGTCAAAATTTTTCTACAAATGGTAAAGCTACTACGGAGGTCTTTAATAGTAATGACACTCGAATACGACAAAACGCACGAAAAATACGGAAAACCACCTTTAACCAAATTTTTCGTACATTTTGTGCAAAGAAATATTTAGGAATAGAATATACATGCAGAAATAGAGTTTTCGAAGGAAAAATGAATATAGATGGGCAAATGATTGGGGTTAATAATTCATTAATGGAGCCATATCAATGGGAATCGAAAGTTGCTCAATCCAAAGCAAAGTATTTTGGCAAATATGCTTCTATTGTTAGTGTAGATGGGAGAAAGCTTAGTAGCAAATATAATATATTAAATTTAAGACGTGGTTCCTTAACAGTAGAAGACTGCGATATTGTAAAAGACGATGAAGATAGTGACAAGGAGCTAGAATTAAATAACAATGATAATTGTTCATTCTCATCTACAACAAAGAAACGAAAAAATGTATATAACAAATCACATGATAAAGATGGCGATTCTTCTGGTTCAACAAAGAGACGAAAGACGGAAGAGTTGAAAAAATAATTTTTTAAATACGAAAGGAGTATGATATATCAAAAATATATACTTCTTACATTTTTTATACGAACGTCGTATATAAATTCTTTTTTCTACAGCAGCAGAGGTTGTTTTTTAAAAGTATTAACGATTCGGTTCGAAAGTATGATACTCTTTCGTATCATATGATATCATAAAAAAAACTTATTACGCTTCGTATATTTTTAGGGAATAAAACCAAAATACTTCTCGGTAGATAAAAATATATTTTCACATTGTTGGCATCCCTCCAATTTTATCGCCTGATAACCACCTGACACGTTTTCCTTTAAGCCACGCGCCTTCTCTAAATATACCATTTGTAAACCGATAACGTCCATTTCCATCTTCTAAATTATTTTTAAAGAAGCCGCTAAATTTTTCTCCATTTTTAAATGTCATATTTCCTCTCCCCTCACGAACACCTTTAACGAATTCACCATCATACAATCTACCATCCGCAAATGCATAAACACCTCTACCATGCATGAAACCATCTTTATGCATACCTTCATATGAATCTCCACGATGAAAAATCATTTTGCCTTTGTGTGTGTGTGTGTATTCGTATTTATGTATAATATAAAATAAATAGTATTCATTAAGATATAAATATAAATACATATATTTGATGTATTATCGAACTTCGTGCGTCCACCAAATAGAAATAATTGTATACGAAGTACACATCATTCACTTGTTTCTTCTTATTCCTTCTTCTCCGTTTTTTCCTCTGCCATTTCATTTTTAAATTTATCTTCTGCATCTGTTTTAGCATTACTGGCTAATGCTTTCTCTTGATTTTCCATCATATTGCTTATTAAATCATTCCACATTTCAGTTATTTGTGTATTTTTCTTTGAACTAATTACATAATGGCTAACTTTGAATTCTTGAGATTGCTTATCCCCGTCTTTTGCTGGTATAGCTCTTAGCTGTCCTTTAATATCGTCTTTTGCACCTACTAAGAAAATAATAGCATTGGGAAGTGCTCTTTTAATTTCATTGTACCAAAATATCATTTCTTTTCTAAAACTATCTACATTTGAACAATCATACATAATTATAGCTGCATGTATTTTATTATAAAATTGCTGTACAATTGGCAAATGCCTTTTACGTCCACTACAAACAGTTATGTTCACCATGACTTTTATCCCATCAACAATTGATTCACGTTCACATGTTTCAACACCTAAATTTTGATTATACGCTGCATTTTCATTATATATATCCTTCGTTAACCTTTCAGCAAATCTTTTTTTACCAGATTTCGGACCACCTAATATTAATACATCAAACGTTTGTATTTGTTCCATTTGTATGATTGATATGGGTTGTATTATATTGACAACAATGTGTGTATATATATATATATAGTAGACAACAAATATATGTCATCATTCAATCAATGTTATTTTAAAATTAAAGTTTTATTTTTTAACAATATATATGTATATCTAGAGTATATGTTTGTGTCAAAATTCTAGTAACGATTCAGCCGTATTATACCTTAAAATTGCAATTGAGAAAATTTGTGACCACTGGTATAGATTCCCAAAATGAGGTATCTATTTAAATCACAAAAAATATACATTTACACCCCCTCTCTCTGCGAACGCTTCTCTCCGCTCATATAATTATATATAAAATGTTCTCTTACTCATATATTATTTAATTATATATATATATATATATATTAATATTATATAACATATATATGATGCATATTATATGTTCGTACTATATTTTTTATCTTAAAGAAAGCCAGGGTTCATATGACGCATAGATGACATTTCCAATCTTACAACAGCATCATCATCTACATCTTCTAAATTTTCAATATCCCAATCTTTGTATTTTTCCTTCTTTGCTACAATTTCATCATCATCAATATGAATATCGCTACTATTGACATCATAAACTTCCGTCATATCTTTATATTTTTTCTTTTTTGTTCCATTTCCAAAATCATCTTTCTTAAATCCATTACGACGACGACGACGTTCCTCTTTACAACGAGAAAATACACGAAATTTTACAAAGAGAAAGCCAAGACCAAATAAAAATATAAATCCAATCAAACTAACAGCTAAATACAATTGCCACGAATTGTCCACAGGTATCCCTTTCCCAGAGCATCTGGACAAATCTTCAGACTTTAAATTGCAATATTCTTTATTATTAATGATTTCGACATGTTTGATTGGCAATGAAACATTTTGGAATCCTTTGCTTGTTGCCAATGTTGTGTTGTCTAGTGAGAAAAATCCTTCATATCTATAAAATGATTCACACAAATCACATGGTCTTAAATGCGATGTACCGATAATATTTTTTCTCATGCTTCCATCATTACTAATTGCAAATAGTGTACATGTCTCGCTATCAGCAACGGCAATGTATAGTTGCGTATTCAAACCACCCGTTTCATCTAAATCCTTATCATTGATTTGAAATGTTGTAAAAACAGATGCATTGTTCTTTAATATAGATATGGATGAAGATGAAGAACTCAATTCATTCACTTTCAAGATGCGATGATAGCCCATTAAATTTTTTTCCTGTGCACTCAATGCTACCATAATCCGATTTACATTAGTTTTTAAACCAACATTTCGCAAACTAATTTCAATATTATATTGCTTGATCTGCTCTTGCCTCATCGTTACTTGTGTTGCTTTATATTGTGTCACTTGAGCACGATATAGTGCTCCAGCAAACCATGCCATTCGTATGTTCGCTTCAGTATTTACATCGGCATATTCTTCTATTTTATCTGGTGGGGGATAAAATCCATATAAACCACCTAAATCAACATCTAATTCTCCTTCGACAGCTTCCTCATCCGTCGGGCCAGTCTCGGGTGTCAATGCCACGATGCCCTCTTCGCCATACATCCAATCAGACGCATCCCCAGCAGCTGAATATTGCAATATATCAACAACGTTTCCAGTTTTATATTTATTTAGTTCTGCTAATTCTTTGCCAATCTGATGAATATTGATTAATGATGCAACCCATTTCAAACGCCTTTCTTCACTATGATGTGGGCATGAAAATGGCCAAAATAAATTCCCACCATATGAATGATAATTTAATGCATTGCTAATATTATGCGTGTAAACAAAATCACGGACTGCAAGCGTTTCCGATTCAGAAAATGGCTTTTTCCCACGATATTTTTCTGCACAACCATCATTAGAGCTACTACCATGGCATACTCCACCCTCTGAACTATCATTTCCATTATTATTATTTTTATTACTATTACTACTACCACCATGATCTTTACTATCCCCGTCACAATTTTTTGATGTAGTAGTACCTAAGAAGCAATAATCATAGTTTCGATTAATATCTACCCCATTCTTTTTAGGTTCGTTTATGCAAGTTTCACGAGTGTTTTTCCTATATTTACTTTTACTTATTTTGCCTGTATCAACATTCTTCGAATATCCTGAAGGATTTACAATAGGTATGAACCATAACTGTCGTGCTTCTAATAAACTTGTAACCTCTAAATTACCGGCTTTAAAGCGGTCTCTAATATCACGCAAAGTATATGCTAGCGTCATCATACTCATTGGCTCTCTTCCATGATGCAACGCGGTATATAACGTTGCAGGTGCACATGAATGACATTGCCCAATGCACAATGCTTTGATTACATATTTTTCATCTGTAGACCTTCCTATTTCTAGTGGTCCTAAAGAAAACGGGTTTAAATCCCTTCCTATTTGGCCCATAAAATCATACATTTCCTGTACAGTGAGATAACCATTGAATGAGCCTTTTAAAGATAATACAGTTTGTTGTTGCTCGTTTGGCGTGGCATCATCATCATTATTATCCATATTGTTGGTCTGTGTCGATATATATATATATATGAATATTTTTGTATACGTTTATCCTAATCTACTATATTTATATACTTTGTTCTTTCGATTCATTCTGTCTTTATACTTCAAGTACTTTGCAAAAAGGACCACAAAAAGATAAATAATAAAAACACACATATATTATCAACACACCATTGTATATAATATTGTTTGAGAGAGTTGAGCGAAATATTCAGAATGAATGTGTAAGGGATATCCATAATGTGAGTGCTATCTCCATACTATTGTATTACCAGGTGCATACGCCTCGTAGGTGATGGGAAGGCATTCCAGGCATTCCTGTTGATGTTGTAATTATTCATATATCCCTACATATTTTAATATGTCCAATATAATAATATGTCCAGGGTTTCAAACTGTCTAAAGGAATACACAGATAGACATGTGCAACAGATACGCATTAATGAAATGTAAAAATTGATAATATAATATATATATGCAGAGGATAGAGTACAAAACTCAATTTTATTTCCATTAACCAAAGATGTACTACAGCAATAAATCTTCACAACAATATTTTCTGAATACCAAGTTCTTTATAGCAATCAAACTTTTTTTATTTATTAGCATTATTTTAATTATTAATTGTACAAGCTCTAAAGAAGTTCTAGTTGTTCATCGCGATAACAATCAAAATGCACTTATCAAAATTTACATCCAATATCCGGATAAACAAGTTATAAAACCTTTTACCATTCGTGGAGAAGGAGTCCCGGGTTTAAATTGGGATCGTGGAATCGAATTGGATCATTTAGATGATAATTTATTCCACCTCCTGTTTCTTGATCAGATCTCTTAATTGCTGTTGCATTTTCTCCCTTTCATCTTGCAAGTGTTTCAACTTACTGTTTCCCACAAGACCACCATCCAAAAGGGTTTCTTTAACGTTGTTTATATGTCTTTCGCCACACCATCCGCGCCTCCATACTTTTGCTGTACAATAGCTTATATCATATAGATTTGGATCCCCCTTTTTGGCTTTAAGAATTTTTGCTGGGCACATTCCAGTTTTCTTCCAAGTTTGTAAATACCCTTCCCGATCAGCATAGTCTTCGCTGTACTCTGCGCTAAACTTTACACTCGAACCAACAGTGAACAATAGCTCGCCTGAACGAATGGATGCTTCCAATTTGACACAATCGGCCACATTGTTCTTTATTGCATCTGCAATCTTTGTAACTTCATCATTTCCATGACGCCTCAATTCGTCCAATTCTTGTGCTAAACTTTTTGTTTCCGTATCCTTTTTTGACATTGTACCTCAAAGATTGTGGATTACGAGTTGTAAATATACCTATTCACCTGGACAAATGTAGTATCTTTTGAATCTGAATGCAAATTCTTCGTATTTGGTTCTTTTGTATCCGAACGCAAAAGACTTACTGTCTTGAGCTGCTTTTTATTTTTAGTGTTTTTATTGTCTTGCCAACAGTAGATAAATGCGCCACAATCAACCAACTACAAAATGCAAATATGCCGTGCGTTATATGAAAAGATACTGAGCAATTAGATATAATTTACAAGTGTTTCTATTCGGAGCGTTCAGTTGTTTATTGGTTGCTGGTTGTGTTGGTTCGCCAACGCATTAACGCATTGACGCATTACACATAACACATTACAATGGACAATGGACAATAATGGAAGATGTGGATGATGGCCAATCTCCTCGGCAGGCTGGAGGCTGGCCGGGCTGGCTGGGCTGGCTGGGCTGGCTGGCTGGCCCAGCTGGCCCAGTCAATTTTTTTCCTGGTACGATACTTTAGCATGGGAATAGCATTGAGGTCCAAAATATCGCACGAAAAAGTATCGTACCGCCAGATGTTCCAATGTTTTGGCATACATGAAATATACTATAAAAATATCCGTAAAATATTAAATATAACAAATTATCATTAACCTTATAAAAACTTATAAATACTATCATTATTTCCATATTAATATTTTCAGATTCCCAAAATTTATAACAATTTTATCGAACTATAAATCTCATTTTTTCATCTTTTATCTAGCATAGACACAGCATCACAGGACGATACTTTTTCATGCGATATTTTGGACCTCCATTCTATTCCCATGCTAAAGTATGTGAAAAAAATTGACTGGGCCAGGTTAGCTCTAGTGTGCTAGTCGTCTAGTCCACTAGCCCGGCTATATTAATATCGGCGGCTGGCACAAGCCTTAGGGCAAGGCTGTGGTAATCTTTTTTTTTTTAGTATGTCATTAGAAGGATAATTTAAAATATTTTACTCTCTACGCTATCTGTACTGTACAGTAATCTAAACTCCGGAGTAGCAACAAATAAATTATGAAAATAGTATTATACAAAAATGTGTACTGTGGTAATACTATTTTCATGTACACAGCATCGATCTGTTATACTAGGTACGTACCATTACACCAAACATTGGATATCTCAAAAAGCAAAACAAACAACCACCATTTTTTTTTACTTCTTGGGTAGTTGCTCCTCTTGTGGTGCCTTGCCTTGGGCTTGCCTTTATTATTAATTTACTTTTTTTTTTTTTGAAAATCAAATTTTTTAAATGAACAGGTAAAAAAACATTATCGATAGAAGATAAGATTAGATATAAATCAATACATAATTATATTTAAAAAGAAAAAGAAAAAAGAGAAAAATGTCCACGATTCAAAATTTTATAAAACGTCATTATATAAAAATTACCTCTGCAACTGCATTAGCAGTTGGTTTATATAAGTTTGCTGAATATGCTGTTGTAGACCATTCCAAAGGACAAAGTTATCCATTAGCATTCATGCAAAACGTGTATTGGTTATTGCAGGAACGATTAGGTATATTGGAACAAGATAAAATTCCATATAAAGAAGAAGATATTTCTAAAGAAACTATACAATATTGTTTAAGAACAGGTGGTATTATATTACCAGACGGTATTATTAAAAGAATATCGTTTAGACGTATGGGAAACCATATGAAAGTTTCTCAAGTTCGTACATATTGTATTGATATTACATATGGAAGCGGCACAGAAAATGGACCTGTGCAACTGTTTTTAAAATTATCCCCGACTGGATTTTTAGAAAGGCTGAAAGCTAGATTAAGTGGTTGGTGCATCAGTGAAGGTAATGTTTATACTAGTGAAATTTTTGAACAATCTTCCTTACGTGTAGCAAATGTATTTTATTGTAATTATATACCAGGTCGACAAGTTTATTGTATTATGCAGGAAATGTTAGGGCATTTGCCACATGGAAGTATTAATGAAATATTAGGAATGCCAATGTCAAATAGCATTGCCGCTGTACGTTCGTTAGCAAGGATGCATTCAAAATATTTTAACAAAGTAAAAGAGCATGGACCGGAATGGATTGGTAGCGCATATACTACAACTAGATTGGAAACATTACGTACGACTGGCTTGTTAAATATTGATGGGTTTCTATCACGTTTAAAAACGTATGAACGTGATGGTTATTTACCAACCGGATCCGTTACGATGGAAGTCATGTACTTTTACCGCCTTGTCGTCACTACATACCTTGCCCATGTATATACCAAGCAAAAACCGCGAGAAAATGGAGGGGATCACAATACAACGATTATTCATGGTGATTTCCGTGGCACAAACATGCTTTTAGATGGTGAACATGGTGTTATTTTTTCAGATTTTAAAAATGTACATGAAAACAGCCCTGGAGTTGATTTAGCATTTTTTTTATCATCAAGTATCAAACGTGAACAAGATTTTGGACAAACGAGGGAAATTTTAACAGCATACTATGATGAGTTGATTCATAATGGTGGTGTAGATGCTGAAGATTATCCATGGCATAGATTATTAGCTGAAGTTAGTATGGGTTTTTCTTATGATGCATTGCAACATATTATATATTTAGCAGATTTACCTCATGCACCTACATATGAATATGATGCCAGACTTACTGCACAGGAAGAAAATGTTCGTGAACAATTAGAAAATGCTACGAATCATTTTGCAAATCGTTTTAGACGTGCAATTGCTCAACAGCGATATTGGAAATCCCCTCAAATGATTAAATTGGCATTAGGATATGGTTCTAAATTCCCACCTGTTAGTGTATACAGTCGTTATTTGCCACAAGATTTATTAGAAGATGCATTTCATCCAGATAGTCTTAGTTTTTAAAAAAATCTATCATCATCCCATCACACCAGAGTAATTTTATATTTTACCGGTAGCTTACGTACGAATTACGAACGTATATGCTCGTATCATACATTTTTGAATGTAAAATATACTCGTATTAGTGTGAGAGATTTGGAAATATCTCCCTCTTGTGCATATATTAATATCAAATTATATTTTTCTAAAAATAAATAATAAAAATAAAACATTAATTTGTTCTCGCTCTCTTTATAAATTTTTTCTCTTTTAAAATGATATTCCGTGTACATTTTTTTTTTTACAACAACGTGCTATTATCACGACCATCTTTTTGCTGTACTTGCGCTAAATATACTAAATCATCTCTACAAACACTAGCAATTAATTTACCTTTATTGATTAAATACACTTGTGATAGACGTAATGTTCTAAATAACATTGAAACTTTATGTAACGACGTCAATGGGGACAAGGAAAATGGTGCAGGATCAACTAATATAATTACTCCTTCTTCCATTTGTACATTCATATTATCAATGGATTCAAAATGTTCAGTACGTGTTGGCGAGGAGACTACAAATTGAATCGCAGTACCAAATTTAGTTAAACCATCTTCATTCACCATACTTTCTTCTCCAATACTCATTGATGATCTACGATTTATTTTTTCCAATGTTTTTTCAATATTTCTACGCTGTATTTCTCCTAATAAAAGCATATTTTGATGATTTTCAACGATTGGAAACAACATTTTTTTCGGATATTGTCGCAACATCGTTTCCATATCTGTTTTTGTTGAACTTAATTCAAACGTAGTGTTAGGTGTTGCTGGTTGCGATGCAACTTCTGCTGATTCGCGGCCTAAACGATACGATACTTTAGGTAAATGTGGGAAGGCATTTGCGGTAACTAAACAATCATATACTGGTTTAGCAAATCTATTGGCAACAAAATATGCAGCTACAACACCAATGCTCACCGGCAATAACATATGGTATTGCCCAGTCACTTCTATAACAATCGCTGCAGTTGATATCGCCCGTGTTGCACCAGCAGCAAATGCAGCAGCGCCAACAACGGCAAATTCGCCTGGGACAAAGTTATTGTCCAATATACCCAAATAATCAAATGTCTCGCCGCTTAAACGACCTAATATGCCACCTAGTAAGAAAACTGGCATAAATAATCCGGCTGGTATTGGCAAACTTAAACATGCAGCCGTCAATGCAAACCTAGTAATAAATATAAATGTCAAATCAAGGACAACGGATGTTGAGCTTTTTGTTTTATCGTTTGTCTTGAAAAACAACATGTCTACCATGGCAGTTTGACTTCTCAAATCAGGTATGGTATTGTAATAAGAAATGACAACTATTGATTCAAACATTGCTATAACACCAATTAATATGGAAGCACCTAAAACGTAGCGTTGATCAGAACTGTTTGCTGGAAAATATTTAGAACGAAATTTTGCCAATTTCTTCACTACTAATACAAATATGCCACTAAATAAACCAGCGAGTACACCTACAAGGATAAAAAGCATCATAGCATTAGCAGTCAACACTGTTTCAGTGAAATTTGTTTTAAACACTGCTACATATGATTTTGTACTTGAGGTATATGCTAATTTTATCATTTTCACAATGAAAGTACCACATATTGATGCCATAAACATTCGAGGTAAATTTGGTACGTAAAAATATGTCGATACAACTTCTACTGCAAAAATAACACCGCCAAATGGTGCGCCAAACGTTGCAGCTACACCACACGCACATGCAACAGCAAGCATATCGATCCGTCTACTGCTAACTTGGCCATAACGCTTGAACATCGATGTACGCATCATTAACTGCGCAATGCAGGCAGCTATATGTACATACGGGCCTTCTTTTCCAATTGAGATGTTCGATGAATATGCTAACGATAGGCCAAGAATCTTTGCAAATAAAGCACGAAACGATAGAAAATGATGTATATGCAATCCACCTAATACACCTTTCATTCTTGGTATACCACTACCACGAGCTTGCGGCGTTATGAAATGTGTCAATATAAATGAAAAAGAACCAAGCAGCATATTTAGAACTATGAAAAAAAACCATTGATGTGCTTGTGGGTTGGCTACCTTTTCATATATTGGTAGCCCAGTAGTCTCGTTGACATTATCAGGTGCAAACGGTACAGATGTAACTGTTTCTCTAAAGGTAAATAATGACCAACATAAACCATCAATTATTAACCCGGCAAGTGATGATAGCATTCCGAGTATAGCTAAAAATAACACTGTCTGTAAAAAATGCCATACACGTGTATACCAATGTCCCGTTCGTTTAGAATATTGATGATGTGCATCGCTTCCAGCATCTTGCCACAAATCACCATGTGCTTCATATATTGTTTGTTTATGAGATTCTAAACTGTCATCCTCAATTGGACTATATAGCATGCCATTTCGTGTTGTACCTACTCCTTTACGGTTACTTAATAATGAATCTGTAAGATTCTTGCCATTTCGTATATTTGTTTTATTATTATTCTTACCATTAGTATCGAAAGAAGAGTTTTTAATAGTTGCCATATTATTATATACGTTTGAAGTTAGTTCCATCAATAATATGAAATAGTATGTATGGATGTGGCTGTGTCTGTTGAATATATATCTATATCTATATATCATGTAACAAACCGTTATTGGTACAAATCCCATATCGTGTCTCTCTCTGCAAATAAAATTATATATATCGGGATAGTAATTCTTTCTGTTAGTTTTCCAGGAGGCTATAATTATTATATTATTTCAGCAGCAGTCGTCGTCTGGCAGTCGAATAGCACACCACATTAACATGATCATTAGCTAATCATCAAATTGCAAATCTATAGATCCCGTGATCCCAGTGATGTGTTCCTGGTGTTCCTTTAGTATACTAAAATCCGTATATAAAATACATATCATTATTGCTATTTGTTGTCATCAGGTATTAAGGTATTATCCGCTGAACTTTTCCATTTCCAAGAAGTTAATTTTTTTGGGCACTTGGCACTTCTTCTTCTTTTGCCAGGTTTTGCGCATGCTAATTATAATGCCACAATGCCACACATTATTTTATTATATTAATGTTATTAATGTGAAGAAGTTTATTTATTTATACAATTGTATTTACAAAGAAAAGCATATATATATATATATGTAAGGGAAGAAATATAATACAATTTGATAAAGGATCATTAAGATAATTATTTTGAAAAAAAAAAAGTACAAATAAATTAAACAAACATGTTTCGTTCAACTTCCAATATTATTAATTTTTCAAGACGTTCAATTAATGTAATAACACGTCAAAATGCAATGAATACAACAACGCGTGCCTTTAGCTCAGATGATTGGCGTACAATCGATCCATATAATCCAACTGAAGAGCACAAAGCATTGCGTGAGATGGTACGCAATTTTTCTGTCAACGAAGTTGATCCTCAACGATTGGAACACGATCGGGAAGAAAAATTTAATTATGATTTATTTAAACGTTGTGGTGAGCTTGGTTTATTAGGTGTCACAACTGATGTTAAATATGGTGGTAGTGGAATGGATGCAACAGCAGCTTGTATTGTACACGAGGAATTAAGTCAAGCAGATCCTGCATTTTGCCTGGCATATTTGGCACATTCGATGTTGTTTGTTAATAATTTAAATTTCAATGGAAACGAAGAGCAAAAAGAACGTTTTTTACCTGGAACATGTACGGGAGAATTGGTTGGAGGTATGGGTATGAGTGAACCAGGTGCTGGTACAGATGTACTTGGTTTGACTACAACTGCGAAAAAAGATGGGGATGATTATATTCTTAATGGTGGTAAAATGTGGATTACAAATGGACATATGGGAAATGGCGAAACTGGGGATATATATCTTATCTATGCCAGAACTGGTGGTCCTGGTGCAAAAGGCATTTCATTATTTTTAGTTGAAAAAGGAATGGAAGGCTTTACTGCTGGACAAGCAATTAAAGATAAATGTGGAATGCGTGCTAGTAATACTGCAGAATTGGTCTTTGATAATGTTAGAGTACCAGCAGCAAATTTAGTTGGTGAAGAAAACAAAGCAACTATTTGCATGATGAGAAACTTGGAGATTGAACGTGTCGTATTAGGTGCAATGGCAACTGGAATTGCGCGAAGGTGTGTACATTTAATGGGAAAATATGCAGATGAACGTGTTGCATTTGGTCAACCATTACAAAATTTTGGACAAATTCAACGATACGTATCAGATTCATATGCACAATATGTAGCTGGACGTGCATATTTATATCAAGTTGCAAATCGTTTGCAATTAGATTCAACTGGGAATAGACTTGATACGGATGGTGTGAAATTATTTACAACAACTATGGGTAAAAATGTTGCTGATAATGCTATACAAGTACATGGTGGGTATGGATATTGTGGTGAATACCAAGTTGAACAATTATGGCGTGATGCAAAATTATTGGAAATTGGTGGAGGAACTTTGGAAAGTCATCAAAAAAATATGATGAGAGATTTATCCAATGGTTTACCAGATCATTTGTAAAAAAGTAAAAACTAAAACGGAAATTAAAAGGGGAAAAACAATTTAAAAAGTGTAGTGTATATTATATTAACACACGCGTATTTAAAAGTGTGTGTGCGTGGTATAAATATATTACACATTCGAATTTTAATTTTTAATATATTTTTAAATATTAGAGTTTTTAAAAAAATATATATGTATATATATATATACGAAAATTCGTAAAAAAAATAAAAACAAAAATAAATGTGTATTTATATTCATATATGATGCAAAATATTAAATATATGACCCATGTGAGATAAGATCAGGAGGATCGGTAAAAAAAGTAGTATATAATAGGGTATATTTTAGTACAATATTTAGTATTCTAAACCATACATTTATACCACTTTAACATATATATTTCTACTTTTTATTGAAAAACATGTGTTTTGTTGTTGAAAATGGTAGGTAGAAATAAATTAATACAAGATAAAATATATACATATCGTTATATATTTTAATGTTTATTAATT
>LT649358.1:0-33368 GCA_900128395.1 Stramenopiles sp. TOSAG23-2 | reverse complement strand
CAGAGGAAAGCTTTGATACCTCACAACATAATAATACCTACATACCAAATAATGTAGATAAGTCCCAGGCAAATTCAAATGTTGATAATGAAGTGCCAGACCATGGGACCAATAGAAATTTTGACAAAGCAAATATTTGCAAATGGCTGAAAAGAATTTTAAACAAGATTGCTGGTATGTCTTGACTTTGTGATGACAACATGTCTGCATGTTTTTGTAAAAATTCTGCAACAAGAATCTTCGTTCTAAAATACCCTTTTGCTTTCTTAGAAGTATGTCGGCGAAAAATCAAAAATCCTACTGTAACTTGCAAGTCTGACAACAAAGGAAACACCAAAACTTCCCCCGTTTCTTGGTGAAAAAACTTTTGATAGTGGATCAGTCTCTCACGGTTAACAATTTGATCCGGTATTTGCAGATCCACAACACTTTGTACTTCATAGTAATCATTCATATCCAATTTGCGATCAAAGTAAGTTTTTCGCACTTTTTCAATCCTTTTTAAAGTTGTAAAATTTACTACAGTACTTCTCTTCCGTTTACTGCGAGAATCAATTTCCATTCCTAATTTAAGCTTCTTAAAGCTACCTTCTTTTGTGTTATTTGATTGTGCTAAAAAGTGTGCTGTAGTCTTTTTGTCGTTTATTGATTCACATACATATACACATGCCGTATCGGCTTCAATTGCCGTCCGCAATTCATCAAGATACCCTTCAATCTCTTTGCGATGGACCCTTGGCCCTCGACTTCCTCGATATAAAACAAATAGCATTATGAAGGCAAGCAAAACAGTAACACTTATCCATACACTTGCGTTGGAAGAACATTTCTCACATATACCACTAATCGCTTTTCCGTAACCATCTTTACACTTGTTGCATAAATTCCCGTCAAAATTTTCATAGCACATTTCCACGCGATTTCCATTCCCAATATTTGAGGACCATAATGTGTCTATTGATACGCCAAGGCAGCTAGGAAAATACGGACACTTAAAAATTTCATTCGTGTAATTTTGATGTCTCCAATACCCATTAGGCGCATATACGTTCCCCATAAAACAAACGCCTCTTTCAGGACATACAGAACAACCCATTTGAGCGTGTCCTATTCCTTGCGTACAAACACAATCTTTAACCCTATTTGCACCTTCGATAATAGTCGCTGTATTATCGGGGCAAGAAATGCAAGTGGAGGAACCATTGGCTAAAGAGTATGAATTTTCATGACACAAACGACACACATTTGAACCAACTGTTGAGTACGTACCGGATGGACACGGTTTGCACTTTCCACGTATACCAAAATAACCAGGTGTCTTTTCACATCCTGCTATCCATGGAGTCCATGTATGATAATTTTTCCCAATCCATGTTGATGCCAAAATTTCTGCAGTGTTATTTTGTGTGTCAGTGATGAAAGCTTGGATCATTTTTTTCAACTCGTAAGACGGTATTTGAAAACGTTCTAAAAGCAAATGCAGTGCCTCGGGTTTTTGCCAAATCCGTTTGCCAGCAGTTATATAAACATTTTGGATAGGAAAATCACAATTGTAACTACCCAAATATCGATTGTTGTAACTATAAGATGTTGGTGTTGCTGAGGAAATACAGCTACTTTTGAATCCCGGTAATTGAAATCGAAATAGTTCATCAGTCATATCTATATCTTGTTTCGATAAATATAAAATAACGTATTTCCCATTGTTATTTAATGCTGACGATAATGTGGTTTTATTTACAAACACCAACGCAAATGGCAATTGTAAATTCTGTATCATTTCTGCTACAATCGACCATGCTGGCAAATCTGTTACCCCATCGGATATTAAAATTTCACCACACAAAGATTCGTTATTTTGCTTATTACACCATGTTGGTACAAAGTGTCCGCCATCATTGTATTTATTAGTACTATTAGTCACATTGCTATCAAGGCACCACCACAAAACACACGATGCAGCGTTATCCGAGTCATATGTGCCTAGAGGTGGCAACCATTTACGTAATTCCGCAGCATATAAATAATGATTAATAGATGTTGCTTTAACCGGTAAGGACGTAGGTACATATAGGTACAGTCCCAATTGCGATTGAAAACCCAGGTTAAAGTTAAAAAATTGTAAAAATTCATTCTCTGTAATCAAATTATGACCAGGCATGTATTTCATTCCTACGTACATATCTGCATGGCGATTTGCAACTTTCCATCGGCCTTCCATATCATTATTCGATGGGATTAAAATGGCATTCATGCCTAATGTTTGTTGTATTAATTGTTGTAATACATTTGCAAGTATTGTGCCAGAATGATCTTTTGGTCTAAAAGCCAACCGAACCGTGTTCTTTTCGTCCTGCTTGCCAGGAATAATTGTTAAAAAGCTTTCTAGATTTGCAGACTCCTTCAATGTTCTACACGCCGTATTCCACTTATTTTCCCCACCAGATTTTCTATTTAATGAAAGAAGGGCATTGATTAAACTTGGCTTAATTTTGAATTTTTCCACAAAGTTAGTGACGACTGATGGCAACGTTGCCGAAACAAACTTCCCAAGTGCGTCCAGTGGAAAATCACACCCACCTGTTGTTTTAAATATGCTGCTGTCATATGAAGGTAATTTCACACGAGATACTTTGTCGTTATTTTCAATTATAAATGGATCTGGCATCCACCAATAGAATAGAAAAGGTGTATCCGAATCCAAATGGCTACGTACAGCATTTTTTAAGCCATTGTAACCCAGCCATTCCACTTCTAAATTTAAACCTAATGCTTTTATTTGCCGTTGAATAAGATTCTTGGCATAATTTGTTCTTGAAGCATACAATTTGCCACAAGGAACTGCTGCTTGACAAATGGAATTTTTATATGTACCTGATACTGTATCACATAAATCTTGGTTTCCAGAACAATTTTGTAGATATTTCGTAGAATTGAATGGCGAAGCTATCATGTCTTGAAGTACATTCATCTTTTTGAAAGCTGCGTATACATCAGTTGGAAAGTTTTTGCGAATGGATTTGGAATTTATATACCATCCATTTCTTCCTTCATATCCAACATCTGGAAAGAATAACACTTTTTGAGAACTATTTTGAAAAACGTGCCTTTCCATACCTTTAGCATAATGAACATTTTCCAACCAACCTTCCAGAAATATATGACATTCTCCATTTGCAAGGACGTCTAGATTATCGTGTGCGTTTTCTGTGTTATCTTTAAAATAATATGCGCGAGTTGGCCAGCCGATCAACTCTTTTGTTATAATTAAAAATACTTCACTGGCTAATAATTGAGACTCCCAATTGTTGAAACATATTCTTATCTCTGAATAGTATGTTGTAATTGGTATTGGTTTGACTGTATTAAAACATCGTTTTGTTCCATCTAAATTAGTATTATATGTTGTACCTATGTCAAATATTTTTTGCTGACAGTTCGAGCCAAATCGACCTGCGCTGCAAATGCAACCCTCAAACTTATCACAAATACCCCCGCCTATGCAATCATTGTCTATATTACAAACTGAAGCGGAAGACACCGACAATACATAAACAATTATTATTGAAAAAAGACGAATGATGATGCTAAGAATAATATTAATTGGACTAGGATTGAAAAGACAATTAGAGTGCATGATTATTTAAATACTATATATATATATATTATATATATATTCCAGCTAATACATATATATATAAACAAAATATATTAACAATTTTACTTTAAGTGTGTGTAATCCAATCCTTTTATTATTAATTTAATTACTACACATACATGGTAAGTATTGTTTTTTACTAATTTCATTTGTTATACTGTATTAATATATAGTTAAAACTCCTCCCCCCTGTGTCCTATTAAATCTAATAAATAACTGTGTATTGTTATATAACATCACAACGATTAAAAGAGTGTATCAATTTATTGCACTGCCTGTTCAAATAAAAGTTCCAAATGCATATGGTCAGAACTCGTTTTTTCAATTGCTACTGAATCTTCTTTATCACCAAAATATTGTTCCAAAATTTTCACAGCACGCTCGTATATGTTATTATCTTCATGTTGTTGCAAATTATTGATTTTGTCCAATCCATTCGCTTGCTCGATTAAAACTGCATGTGGATTTTCACCGCCATTTTGATCCTTTAAATCTTCTCCAGCTTTCAAGATATTCTCAAGGCCTTCTAATGCCACGGTAACAATCTTTGCATCATTCACTTCAAGCAACTCACACAATGGCAGTATGCAGCCTTGACTGACTAAGAAATTAATTTGCTCCGATGTGCCACCACTTGTTGCATTTGAGATTGCCCATGCTGCTTCTTTTTTAATATCAAATTCAGCAGAATTTAATAGATTAATCAATGGTGGAATAAGATTTGCTTCAATCACAGACTTAATTTGCATATCATTTCCCGCTGTGATGTTGGATACTGTCCAACATGCTTCTTTTCTTATACGATTATTTGGGCTTGATAAAAGTGCTAAAATGCATGGTAAGGCACCGCAATTGATAATGACTTGAGTTTGTAAATCGTACTGTCCAACATGCTTCTTTTCTTATACGATTATTTGGGCTTGATAAAAGTGCTAAAATGCATGGTAAGGCACCGCAATTGATAATGACTTGAGTTTGTAAATCGTCCCCAGTAACAATATTACCAACCGTACGTATAGCAGGTGTTTGTACTGCTCTTGATGGATGCATCAATAATTCTACTAAACGCATACATACGCCGCTTTCCATTACGGCTTGGATTTTTTCATTTGGACCATCGCTTAAGTATGATAATGCCCAACATGCATCGGTCAAAACTTCATCATCTTGCTGGAACAAAAGTTGTGCTAATGTTGGCAAGGCAGGTTTAACCAGATCAAATGATGGTTGAGGTTTACCGCGACAAAAATTAGATAGGGTCCACGTTGCATTTCGTTGCATTGAAACTTTCGTACCAGGTTGCAATTGTTGTAATAAATTTGGTAAAGCAGATGCTTGCAAAACTATATTCCTACACGATGGCGAGTCACCAGCAATGTTACCAAGTGCCCAAACAGCTTGTTCCCTAACGTCTTGTAATAAATTTGGTAAAGCAGATGCTTGCAAAACTATATTCCTACACGATGGCGAGTCACCAGCAATGTTACCAAGTGCCCAAACAGCTTGTTCCCTAACGTCCTCGTTGTTTGACAATAATAAATCAACAAATTTTGGTACTGCACCATGTTCGATAACAACGCGTGTATGGTCACTAGTACCACTGGCAATATTTGTTAAAACCCATGCTGCTTCAAACTGTAAAACTGGGTTTTTATTGTCGCTTAAACATTCTACAAGCCTTGGTACAACACCCAAACTTATAACTTCTTCAATTGGTGGATTTACGTCAATTGATAAGACTTTTCGGAAACTGGTCACTATGTCCAATACTCGCGCGATATCTTTGTAACAATGTAAAAAAAAATTGAATATGAAGTGTAAAATACTCTTTTCATTTTCATCTTTTTTGTGTTCACTGACAATTTTGCTTATTTGCCTTTTGACATTATTATTACGATTCAATAAAAATTTTATCACTTTACCTTCATCAAAATGTGGTTTCAATGACTTCAAGATTGGCTTGGCTTGCTCAACGTGATATTTACAGTATGCAATGTTTTCTTTATGAAAATTGGAAATACGTTTGACCATGACTGTTTGTAAATATGAATTCTCATACTGTGAATCTATCTGTTTCACCATGCTGGATTGTAACAATTTTGACAATGACTCGCAGTTTAAAAACAGTAAGACTTGTTCAAACAGTTTTTGGCCAGTTAGTCCACCTAAGAGAACTATTGTGCCACATTTTACGTGACGAACATCTTCAATAACGTCGACCATGTTAAGCAACGAGCATGAATCACGCTTTGTACATTCAATATCTAGATTCTCGAATGTACAACTGTCTTCAATAACGGCAGCTTTTTTTCCTGTTCCAAGTTCTAACATTTTCATATTTTCACAAAGCATATCGAGCAACGAACATGAACCACGCTTTATACGTTCAACATCTAGATTCTCAATTGTACAAAACATACCATCTGGCGAGAATAATTGTATTTCATCATCTTTTATTTCATCGTTACACGAGGACATTTCGTCCATTTTTGATATATTAGCTCTTAATAACTGAATTGACATTAATTTTTCTATCAATACTGCTTTATAGGCATTGAAGGAATATATCTTTTTTAATTTGTCGTATCTTTATAATCTATATATCTATCTCTTCTATTTGTTTTCATATTTGTTGTATGTATAAAGGTAGGTAATATTATATTAGTGTTGTTACTAATAACAACTTCGTATATAATATACCAGGCTTAAATAATATGCGGAATGAGGGCAAAGAAAGAATTGCTTGTCAAATGTTGGTTCAGAATTTTTTTAATTATTAAGTATAGTGTTATTTGTACTATAGTATAAGCTTATTTAACCTATATATGTTCTATCTTCTCCGGACGGCTCCTAAAAAAACCAAATAAATGTCAAAACTGCTTCCGTCTTACGAGCACTACTTCTTCAAACCAAAAAAAACAAAACAACAAAAAAACAGTTAGTGGAGAGAGTAAAAGTAAATCATATACTAAATAAACAACAAAAAAACATTCTAATTCTTCCAGTGCACTTTCACTGCTGTCTCTTCCCATCATATATATATATATATATATAAACCATGTCGAACAGAGATGTGAAACAATCTAATATTGGAATACTTATTAATTGCCAACATATTGATAATGTTGAAAATATAACGCCAGAAGAAGCGTTAAAATTTCGTAGCGAAGTAGTGAAACATGGTGGTGCTGCTGTATTTCGATTTGGTCGAAAGATGACACAAACGGAGCTTGTCTTGATGACGGAAAAATGTTTTGGTCAATGTGCAATTGGTCCGGGGATGGTAACTGGCATTGGCATGGGAGATAGAGTTCATCCTGATATTGCGAAATATTGCTCATCTCCAACTCCTAGTATCAATGAACAAGTTGATTTGTGGATGAAACATTATAATAGAGACCCGCACGTAGCAGTAATATCAAATAAAGGTTTTGCAGGGAGTTTTGGCACTTCAAGACATGATTCAAAGAACCAATTTGCAAAAAATGTTTGGGAATGGCATAGCGATATGAATTATACAGCTACCCCAGTCGAATTTTCATTATTATACGCAGAGCAACCTACAAAAGAAGGCGGACGTACGATGTTTTGTTCGCTTTTGCCAACATATCAACGAATTTTAGAAAAATATGAAGGTAATACAACAAGACTACAAAAGTTATTTAGTGCGAGACTGAAGCATGACTCTAGCTATGCAAGCCATGGTGTGTTAAGGCCAAGGATGACACATCCAAAATCACCAAGAGAAGCTCCAGGTGCTGTACATCCATTGTTTATACACGTTGAAGAATATGGCGAGTTTCCAATTATTTTTCCGGGAAGACGAAAGAATGCATTTCTACAGTCATTGTTGCCAAATATCGATGATAAACAGAATGAAGAAATTATAAATAATTTATGGGATCTGATGATTGATGACGAGTATACATTTGTACATAAATGGCAAGTTGGTGATGTTGCCGTAATGGATAATCGGGTCTTATTACATTATCGCGAACCGTTTCCAGAAACAGAGATTAGAACAATGTGGAGAACACAAACTGTTGGTAAAAAATTGATTTCTGCTTTTGAGAATCGTGTTTCACCATCAGCATCGCGTTTATGAAGAGAAATAAAATATTGGGGGGTATATGATATGATAGTGTGCATTATACATTGATATATATTCGTAATTTACTTGGTTAATTAAAATAATATGAGATGCACGCAGTTTTAGTAAAAAAATCTTTTGTTAACACACACATAAAAACATTTTGTTGTAAAAAGTACGAGCGTACGAAGTACGTTCGTATTACACAGTACTTTCACTTGTACTTTCCGACAGTAAACTATCATCATCCCTATCATCATCTTCATAACCATCGTCATCATCATCCTCTCCAACAATAGTTTCCATCATTAACCGTTTGTATTCAGCAACTAATAATCGTAATTTTTTATTTTCCGCTTCCAATTGTCTAATTCGCCCCGTTCTTGGATCAAGGTTTTTTACAGCTTTATTTTTAACATTTTTCACGCTTTGTGCGAATTGTATACTACGCTTAGTCTCCCCAAATGACATTGATGAAGGAGATAAATTACATATCATTAGCGTGAAACAATTGCCACCTAAAGAGTCTTTCAATAAACGAGTGAGTTTACTTTCCCGGTATGGAATGAAAGTGCCTGCACTATTACTGCTTTCTTTCTCCTTCGTTAATGTTCGTATAACACGGTGCAATGCAAGTAAACTTTTATTTATATGTAAACCTTCTTGCCGCCTTTGCTGTGATACACCTTCAGTTGCTTCTGCATTTTCACTACCAGCTAAATCTACAACATGTAACTTCGACACAACTGTACCACTACTACTACTACTACTTCCATTCATAGATCTACGAGAGGAACTTAACGAGCCTTCATTTTCACTACCTTCAATTACAGTCAATTTTAACGTTACGACACTATGGGACCTAGAACTGGTTTCATTTGCATTTGTACGTTCAGTTGATCTCTTTCGTGTACCTTCATTAATACAGGCCATTAAATGTTCATATGAACGTACATTTATCTCCATTGCACCCTTCAATGCCGTTGAACCATCTTGGCGTTCTCGTATATCGACAACATTATTTCTATTTTTGTTAATTTTGAAATTGTTGTTGTTGCTTTTATTTTTAATACTATTACGTTTGCTTAATAGGTCTCGTATAGATTCCATGTATATTTCAATATATGTTACACACAATGTCCATTGTATTTCACCATGTTCAGCAGCATTGTCTTCTAATTGTTGCAAATGATCAAAAATACCACGTATAAGTCGTGGCGTAATACCATCCGACTCTGCACCACGGCCAATATTTGTGTTACTTGGATCTCCCATCATTGTATATGTTTTCCCACTCCCGGTTTGTCCATATGCAAAAATTGTACCATTATATCCATTCAAGAAACGATCTAAGACATGCTTCCCAGTCAATAAATATACTATTTCTTGTCCCACATCAGGCCCAAATGTTGCATCAAACGTAAAAGAACGAATTTCCTTGCTGCTTCTATCATTATCATCATTGTTATTATTATTACCTGCTTTATATTGTTTTTTCCCACTTTCATCAAAATCCCAATCTACATCTAATATTAAATTTGTTCCATCACTAGTCGAAACAACAGCTTTGTCTTCAAAATCACTACTATTAGCAGCAGAATGTTGAACTTCCATTTTATTCATCGGACGTATACGTGTAGCAACTACTACTGATGACGTTTCATATACTTTTTTTATGCTAGATGAACGACGTGTTTTTCTAAAACGAGATGGTTTTTTACCTCCATGTTTGGAGTTTTTCTCTACTGCATTCGTAGCGTATGAAGAAGAACCATTGTTATCATTGATAATTTTAGTATTACTAACTGCTTTCTCAATACTTGATTCTAAAAATTGAACTTTTTTTGTCGCCTTTAAAATCTCAGCTTTTGATTTTTTTCTCGTTAAACTTCTTTTTCCACGTTTAGGGCTTTGAGATTGGCCTCTGGGTTTTTCATCAATTTTTTCCTTGTTGCTATTACGATTTACTTGTTTTTTTACATTATTATCATCTTCATTGTTGTTGTTGTTGTTATTATTATTATTATTATCATTATTGTTGATCTTGTTATTGCTACTGTTGTTGTTGTTGTTGTTGTTGTTTAATTTATCAATATATTGATTTGATAATTCACTTTGTAAGCTGTTTATTTTAGCCTTTAAGATTTTCTTCTCTTCTATTGATTCTAGTAAACTAGTTTCTAATATTTTTTTTTCGTCAGTTGAGTCCTTCAAATGTTGCTGTAATATTATTTCATGACTTTGAGTATTTTCTTTCAATAATTGTTCCATTAATGCTGCATTATTTTTGTTTGTTTCATCTAGTATAGATTCTACATTGTTATTATCACTGAGCAATTTTTTCAACCTTTGTTCGGTTGTAGCCAATTGGTCTTGTACACTTAGTAGCTTTTTTAACTTCTCTTCACTTTCACTTAATTGTTCTTGTACATCAAATAACTTTTGCTCGCTAGTAGTTAATTGTTCTTGTAAACTATCTGACAATTCAGTAACTCCTTGATATTGTATCAAATACTCGTCGTTGAGTGCTTCTAAATGTATAATTTTCTCTTTATGTTCTATTATCTCAGCATCTTTATCTACGATAAACCGTTTCAGAATTCCTTGTTTCTGTTTTGCCTTCTCTTTATTTATTTTTATTTTCTTGACATATTTATCTATCAGCCTGCCAGCCTCAGTTAGTTTTTCTATTAGCATTTCCCGTTCTTCCCCAAACTCCTTTTTTAAATTTGACGCAGTTTTTGCTTCTGATATTTTTCGTATAAAGGTCTGAGAATTCCTTTCTTTAGATAAAGATTTCTGCATTAGTGTTTCATAATATGATATATACAAAGACACTATAGTATCTAGCTGTTCCTGTTTAGATGTTTCCATGCTACTATTTTCAATAAAATCACTTAATAACATATCTATACGTAGAAAAGCAGGATCATGTTTGACATTATTTGGTATGTAGGTATTATTATGTTGTGAGGTATCAAAGCTTTCCTCTGGTGGTATGGGTGGCGGTGGTGGTGTGGTAGACATTGTTTTGCATATATCAATGTTGCATATATGTGAATTAAAGGTTTAATGAAGTTTTACTTTCATTTATTATGTTACTATATACGTTTATAAAATATTCTACGTAGAATATTATATATTTAATTATTAGCACATTGGATATTAATAATAGTAGTATAATAGAAGAATAATCCACATCATCAGGAAATAGAAACCTGATTATGGACTAGATAGAGGATCCTCTCTATTATGGACGGAAGAAAGCTGGAAAGCTGGAAAGCTGGAAAGAAGATCCCCCTCACTTTAAAATAACAAAAAAAGTCTGTTTTAGATGAAATACAAAATATGGTATTATATACTTACATGAGAATTGCCTATATGATGCATATCATTTCCGTCCATAATAATAAAAATAGCACAATACGACGAACGAAATTATTATTATTAATAATTCAAAATCTATACAGTTACATACTAGTACAAAGACACACACACAAACACACAAACATACATACATATATATATATATACACACACACACTCACATGCTTATGCAAACTAAGTAACAATTGATCATGGCATCTCTCTCCAACTTAATGCCAATTCACTCGAAAAGAAAGAAGAAAAATAATAAACCAACCAGAAAATTATTATTGCCACCAACAAATCACTTATCAAAAGATGTACAAGATTTAATAAATTTACCAGATATCTCTTTGGGAGAAATGCATTTTCGCATTAAAGTAAAATCAAGTAATCGTATATCGAGACGAAAGAGTATCGGTAGTAATGGTAGCAGCAGTAGTCGGGGAGATGATGTCTTAATTGTGGAGCCACCAATAGCAATGTTAACAACTGTAACTGGGAACAATAATTCTAGCAATAGTAGCAGTAGCTCTTATAATGGTATTAAACATGTAGAAGATACAATTGAAACATACAATGAATTTTACAGTTTCAGTATCAACAACCACAACAACAACAGCAACAACAATAACAACAATCGCAGGAACAAACATCATAACAACAGTAAATCTACATCAAAAACCGATTCATTAAAATCTTTACATGCAGATGATAATAATACGATTAGTAATGTAGATAGCAATGTAAATAGTAAGAAAAAATCGACAAAACAAAAAAACTCACCGAGTAAGAAAAAACGTAAATTAAGTGGTAATGTAAAAAATAATGGAAAAGATATTGAAGCTGCTGATGATAATAATCCAAATTTATTAGATGCATCATTTGTAGGCAGTGCATTGAAAAGTGGCGGAAAAACAGTGAAGAAAAAAAGAAAAACTGATGATGATGATGATGACTATGAATATAATGAAGAAGACGACGATAAGGAGGAGGAAAAATTACTTGAATCACCTTCTAGTACGCGGAAAAACAGTGAAGAAAAAAAGAAAAACTGATGATGATGATGATGACTATGAATATAATGAAGAAGACGACGATAAGGAGGAGGAAAAATTACTTGAATCACCTTCTAGTACACCGAAACGTAAAAACAACAACATGAAAAAAAAATCAGCTAAAAATGGTATAAAATACATCGTTTTGAAACGCACTAGATTTCCAAATAAAAATTTATTGTTTGAAAATGCTGAAACATATGTCACAATACACGAAGTCGATGAAAACACTAATCGTGAAACAGATTCGAACAAAAAGTTTAAAGTCGGAGATGCCATTGACGTATATATTGAACCTAGCGATGTAGGGCAATCTAAACTCGTACGCTACTGGTTAAAACGCTGTTTAAATTGGTGGACTACAGCAAGAGTAATAGCAGTATCGGAAAACATGATAGGATTTCAATTAGAATATGAAAGTAAAAAGCTAAGCTCAACATTTACCGGTTGCCTGCCATTGTATAGCACAAAAGAAGATAAAGAAGGGAGAGTAATAAATAGTAAACTAAGACATCGTGGAATGCATTGTATACAAGAAAATAAAGATTTGATAAGATTATTAAATGCAGTGGAATCGGAACATGTAAGAATTGATAAATCTATCTTATGGACCTACCCCGTCGAGAATGAATGGGTTTTAAGTGCAAATAAAAAGGAATTATATTTATGGCCATCTTATGCTAAGGATATTGTATTTACATTGTTATGTATTAGTGCATGGTATGAAAATAAACATTTAGTTGGTAATAATGATGTAAATACGACAACAACATCGACAACTACAACAACAACAACAACAACAACAACAACGACTATTACAACGAACAATGATAATAATAACAATAACACAATGGATGTGGAAGAAGATGAAACTATCAATAACTTTCAAGCCATACCATCGGTTTTTCGCACAGATATTTTACTTTCACACATTTTGTCATATTTGTCATTAATTAATTGTGCAACGCATGAGCCTTTGGAAGAAAGTAAAAAAAGTCTAGAGACACAGAAAAAAATCAAGAAAAAAATAAAAAGGGCAAATATTAGAAATGGTGCTAGTAATGGTAATGACGTATTAGCACCAGTTGGTAACGATCGAAGTGCATTTAGAAAGCGTACAAAAAATGAACGTAGAATTGAATTACGATTAACTTTGTCAAAACGTTCGTTGTCAATATGGCGAAATCAGCAATATGAGGCTATACATATGGTTGATGGCTATGATCCGGACACCGGGATGAAAAATGGCAAAATTCATGCTTTAAGTTGGGATATAAAGCGACTAGATCCTTATATGTCGCATAATCGAAAACCATGGCTTGGATTTTTACAATTGTTGGAGCATGTTGCAGAGCATAATTTCACAACAGGGTTTACAAGGGGACCACATCGCCCAAGAATAGAACGTGATGATTGTACCGACAACCCATGGAGAAGATGTACATATAATAATGATAATAACAGCAATGAACTTGGACCATATCCAACTGATTTTACGTTGAAAGGTTTACTGGAAAGTACAAAACCAAGTAAAAATGCACCTTTAATGAATGAAGCAATACCAAACTTAATTTCTACTTTAATGCCATATCAAAGTCGGTGTGTTCGTTGGATGCTAAGTGTTGAGAGGAAAGAATATGCGAAGCATATACCTAAAGATGAAGGTTATTATGGATTTCGTTCTATTGTATGCGTCAATCATAATACTAATAATGCAAGACCAATTCCTTCCGTAAAACAACAACAAAAATTGTTTATTCATACAACCTTACCACACATTGTCTCATTAAATATAAACGAATCCAACATGTATAGAGATATTTATCCTGTTGGTGGTATATTAGCAGATGAAATGGGATTGGGAAAAACTGTTGAAATTATAGCATTGATCTTGAGTCGCTCACGTCCGGTGGAACAATATAAAGATGTGCTAATTCCACAGGAATTGAAGAAGAAAGCTGGTGTATTAACTGTGACGAACAATAAAAGTACAAATGGCGGCACGAGCTCAAGCACTGATAGTAATAATAATCAAAATAATATGACAAATATGCTAAAATATGGTAATTTTTTTGATAAAAAAAAGTTGCGGTCTCATCAAGATGACAATGATCAGGATGATGTACAATTAATGGATACCTCCTTCGGCGCAATCAACCAATCGCCAAAATTTAATGCAGAAGAATTGCCCGTAAAAGCGACGTTAATTGTAGTTCCACAAACAATACTTCAACAATGGTGTGATGAATTTGACAAGCATGCACCATCATTAAAGATTGTTCGCTACAATGGTATGTCTGCTTCTAACAATTTTAATCAGGATGGTGTATGGGTGGAAGATTTCAGCAAAGCAGATGTAGTATTGACAACATACAAAGTATTGCGGGAGGATGAAAGAAATAATTACACTGCTATTCAGTCCCCATTGCTACATTGTGAATGGTGGAGAATTGTTTTGGATGAGGCGCAAATGGTACGTTCTGTGACATCAGTGCCTTCAAAACTCGTCGCAAAGCTTTATCGTTCGCACGCGTGGTGCAGCAGTGGCAGCCCATTAAGTGATCGTATACAAAGTCTTATTGGTCTATTTGAGGTATTGGATTTTGATCCAGTGCGAGATCCAGTCATACTACGCCGGACGTTATTGACCCCTTACGAAAGTGGTTCGTTTTACGGATTGGCAAGGTTATCACGCATAATGCAGCGAGTCTTTTGGCGACATAGGAAAGCGCATGTGCAAGATCAAATCACATTGCATAGTTGTAACGTAATCGATGATTGGCTATCGATGGATCCATTGGAACAATTGATTTACAGAAAAGAGCAGCTAGATTGGGATAGGAAATTGTTGCGGCAGAATATGGCACCAACTGATGAAACACGTTTAGCAAATCGGCGAGTCGTTAGCCTTCTTCAAGTTGTATGTCACCCGTCCATTTCACAAGGTAGAAGAATAAATGTCAACGATGAAGAAAATACACATTACATGTTACGGGAGGCTAAGCGCCTCTATAATGGTTGTTTAGATAAATATGTCAATTGCTTAAGAGAATACTGTTCCAGCATGGTAGCATTAGGAAGAGGTATGTATGCACATGAGGTAAGAGAGCTTCAACAGTTTCAACAAGAACAGCAGCAACAAGAACAACAATTCATGCATTTGAATCATCATCAAAACGGTATGATACATAACAATGGCCCTTGGCAAAATAATAACAACAATAATACCAACAATAATAATACGGGACAGCAAGGAAACGAAGAGTTAATGCCGGGAGGAGTCTTAGCATTAAGTACCTTGAGGGATGGTCTTGAAATTATTAAAAAAACAAAACAAATATTAGTCAACAATTTTGAAGTCGAAAATAAATATAAATCTGCAGGATCTGATGGCAATAAGAAAAAAAGAAAAGTTTTAAATAATAAAATGAAAACGTTTAAGACAATAGAAAAATTAGAATTATCTTGTTTGACTGATATTCAAGCAATTTGTCCAGGGGACAAGGAGTGTGAAAGTGCAATTTTAAAGATTCGAGAAAAATTAGAATTAGATATCGTTGAAGCTGGACTGGCGGAAGGGCAAAGAAGAAATGAGCAACGTTCGAGACGAGCTACTACAGTGGTACAAACCATGCAAAGTGTAGTTGCATTAGCAAATAATACTAGTCTAAAACCTTTAAAATCGTTGCGACAAACTGTGAAGAGAACGAAAATGAAAGTTGATGAAGCATTTAGAGATTTAAAAGCATTATCGTTTCATGATACTTCTTATCGCAGTAAGAATAGTAGCACAACTACAACGCAAGAACGGGAAAATAGCGATAGCGATGGTGCAAAATTACATTCATTACAATTAGAAAATAATAACACTGATGTTGATTATAGTAAAAATGGTGGGAGCAGCAGTAGCAGCAATCAAAATCAAATATCTGTACAAATTCCAGAACTTGATGTATCTAAATGCAAAAGTGATGGCGTTAAAATCGATCGTATATTATATCATATACAGAATATACAAAAAACTGATAAAGGAGCAAAAACAATTATTTTTTCACCATTTGTGTCATTTTTGAAATTAATTAATTTTAAAATAGCAGAAAAATTAAATATAGAAAGTGTTATATTATCAGCATCATCGTCTAAGAAAATTGAAAATACAATTGAAAAGTTTCGTGCAGATCCACAAACGTTAATTATGTTAATACCCATGAAAACATTAGGTGGTGCAGCTGGATTATCATTAACAATGGCAAAGTATGGTATCATAACAAGCCCTTCCTTTGACCCGACATTAGAAGCACAAGCTGTTGGCAGATTGTATCGGATTGGGCAAAAAAGCAATGTAACTGTTTGGAGAATATTGGTTAGGAATACTGCTGATGAAGAAGTAATATACGTAAAAAATAAAAAATGTGGTCAAATCATGCAAATTCTTTTTCTTTTGTTTCTTCACATACATAAAGAGATACAATACAATTAATTTGGAAACATATCGTATATATATAAAAAAATCAAATTATACCCCGACAATATACTTCCTTTCTGCAGTATTTCCCTTTTTTCCCGTGCGCATAACGTATATATTTATATTTATTTAATATAAAATTTTCATTTTTTACTTGCTTGTGCTTTCGAATCAATCGCGGGACTAACTTTAAATAAATATTCAGCTAAATAATCAATTGGATCTTCTGGCATTACTTTACATGTTTCAATTAAACCTTCAGTTAAAGACGGGATGACGTTTTTCATTAAATAACGCCGTAATGGCTGTGATCTTGCCTCCAATAATTCCATTTCTTGACGTTTAATTTCAGCTAAACGTTTTTTCTCTTCTTCCTGCGCTACTTGACGTTCCAATTCATCTGCTGCATCTTGTTCCGCTTTAGCTTTTGCATCCGTTTCAGCTTTTGCTTTTGCATCCGCTTCTGCCTGTGCTTTAGCATCTGTAATCTCTTCCTCTGTTGGATGATAATTAAATGGCTTTGATCCTTGTTCAACATATTCAGCAATTGTTGTTGCTATATCATCTGCAGTTGAATCAGATGTAACACTTACACTTAAACTATCCATTTTGTATAATGATTCAAAAAATGTTACAGGGCTTTTTTCATTTTCTGCGGATGATGTCTCGCGATAAGCAGTTAATGCAGCGGTGAAATCATCTTCACTAGGAGCTTGACCTTCCGGCAATCCCATTGCAACTTCTTTTAAATATTCATCAGAACCGTCAAAGCCAATGACACCAGTTGGTTTTAACTCTTCATCTACTTCCTCAATGGCTGGTGCATCTTCTTCCATGGAACCTTCAGCAGCTTCTGGATCAGAAAAGATACCACATGCTTCTTTCCATGTAAAAGGTATTTCATTACCACCGATTACCCAACCTTTATTTGCAGATGCCTTTGCTTTCATTTCAAATCGTAACAATTGAGATTTCAAATTTAATGGCAAATTATCACCAGCACCTCCTACCGCTTCACGCAATTCAGCATTTGGATCTTCCACTTCTTCCTCACCTTCTTTCGGTGCATCTGGTTTGATCATCAAAAGTGCCTTTGCACTTTCTACGGTAATAAATGGAATGTAATAATCATTTGCAATTTTTTTACAACGTTCGTTCAAATCCAAACCATGTGGAGCACCTGTAACGACAATTCGTACAGGTCTTAAATCTCTACATGTTTTGTAATCTTTTACAACTTCTTCAATATTTTCTACCATACCACTTTCACTTTTCCATTCAAAATCCATGCCTTCAACAGATCCACCATCCAAAGAAAATACCAAATTAGCATTAATGCTACTAAGGTTAGGTTGATCCATTAATAATGTTTGTGTTTCCTCGCGGTTAAGCGATTTTGTTTTACCACATCCAAGTGTTGTGCTAATTGCTGTTACGATTTCACGCATTGTATTTTGACTCTTATCAACTGCAACTACGTATGGTGATTCAGGCGTTGTCTCAATAATTTTACAAATAATTGAACCTAAATCATTCACATCAAGCATTGGTAATTTATTCTCACCCTTCAGCTTACCACTTAATATTGGCAATATAGCATTATTATCCATCCAACTGGAACGAAACATGGAATGAAAAATACTTTCACCACCACCATATAATAAACCTGCACCGACAACGGTGGTAAATAAATTCTCACGTGCTACTGATTTAACTTGTGTTTCAAGCGTTTTCAATTCTTTATAACGTGCAGGGCACTTTCGTGTATTGAAAGTCTCTTCTGCTAAACCACCTTCCTCTGGTAGTTTTGTACTACCCCACGTCATTAAACTACTAATAACTACTAATTTTTTCTCACCTTCATACCCACCACGTTTTAATAAACGTAACATTGCCTTTGTCTCAGCAATGAGACCTTCTGCAGCATATACTATAGCATCCGATTTCATAATTAAAGCATTTACACTTTCTAAATCTGTTGCAGATGCAGTCTCGACTAAACCTTTTGTACTACCTATACCACCTTCAACAACTGCACCACATACAGTTGTATCATCCATGTCATTTAATTTTTTCACTAATGCAGCACCAACATATCCAGTGCAATCATATACAAACACTAATACCATTGTTGTTTATATAATAATTATTATTATTATTATTATTTAAAAAAAAAACCAACAAACAAAATTCACAAAATGCAATTTGATATATATATATATTAATATACAAACTATGTTAATTTGATTTTTCTTTCTTCTGATTTAATAAATATACAATTGACTATGAGACTTTTGGACAATCCTTCGTATGATAATATATATATGTATGTTATCGTTAATTCGATTATTATTTTTGGACTTTTTGGACGACGAAACGGACGAGGGAGTTAGGATTAGGGTTAAAGGTCTATAAATATCCGAGAAAAATAATATTTTAATTTACAACGTATTATAATGCAAATAGAAGTAACTACGAGGATAGAATAGATAGAGGAAATTTAGTATTAAAATTTTCTAGAAAATTCATTGGATCGAAAAAATAATCATATGTAGTTGGTATAGTAAACTGCCGACTGCTGAAAATGTAATATTAATAAAAATTTTAGTTGGAAATTTTAATCAAATTTTTTTGTTTTTTGATTTTTTTAATAATTTTTCATATTCTAGGATTATTAATTTGTTCGAAGTACTTATGACGAACAGATAACAGATATTATAGATGTTGTATACGACAAGGATGACAAAATGTGGTGATAAAAACATATACTGTGGTTGCATCATTAATTTATTTATTTGTTTTATTCCATTCTTATTTATTTATAAAATGTCGGCTATGTCATTGTCTAATAATAATAATAATAATAATAATAATAATGCATCTTCCTCTACTACTTCTTCTTTTGAATCTAGAACAGTTAAATTAGCTGTATTAGCAAGAGAACAAGGGGAAGGTATGGGTGCACGAGTTAGACGTAGTATTGGTAGACCGGAATTACGTACACTTGATCCATTTTTAATGTTAGATGAATTTCGGGTAGCATTGCCTGCTGGATTTCCAGACCATCCGCATAGAGGGTTCGAAACGGTATCTTATATTCATCCTGATAGTGAAGGAATATTTACACATGAAGATTTCAAAGGTAATAAAGGTAATATTGGTCCTGGTGATTTACAATGGATGACTGCTGGCCGTGGTATTGTACACTCCGAAGTTCCTTTAGATAGAAAAGTTTGTCGTGGATTACAACTTTGGATTAATTTGAAATCAAGTGATAAAATGTGTGAACCGAGGTATCAAGAATTTTTAGCAAAAGATATAGCAACTGCAGAAAATGATGGTATTTCCGTACGTATAATAGCTGGGGAAGCGTTTGGAGTTACAGCACCTACACAAACAAAGACACCTACAACATTTTATCATTTTAAAATACCAGCAAATAAAAAATTGGAACAAAAAATTGATTCTTCATTTAACTCATTTGCGTATATATTCAGTGGAGAAGGATATTTTGGTAAAGAAAAAACACATTGTAAATCATTTTTTACAATTGCATTTAATCGTGATGGTAAAGATGGTTTATATGTAGAGACGAAAGATTCTCCAGTTGAATTTGTTTTAATATCGGGTAAACCACTTGGAGAAGAAGTTGCATGGCATGGCCCATTTGTTATGAATAAACGAGAGGAATTAATGGAAGCATTTCAAGATTATCAAATGGGAAGGAATGGATTTGAAGGTGCATCACGATGGAGAAGTCAAAATGGTAGACGTTGTGGAAGGTAAATTTATAAAATTTAATTTTTACGCGCATTTTTAATTTATTTTTTTTTAATTTACTTATGATAATTCCTACTCTTCAAAAGAATATACGTAATATTACTGATATATATAAACTTAAATTACATATTTAAAAAACATACACGGTCATATATATATTTACTTGTACATATGATACATACACACACACACACACACACGAGAAGCAACAAACAAAAAATACACTACGAGCGTACACACTCCACCCATCCTGCTGGTAGTAAATATTAATAGTTTATTGCTCACGCGAAGCAGGGAAAACATTTGACCATGTCTCTAAATCTTTCTTTGCTTCAACTTGAAATAATTGTTTTTGTTGTGATACAATTCCTAAAAATCCTTTTGTTTTTTCTACAATTTCAAATGTTAATTTTGATGTATCCACATTTTGTATTATTGAACGATCAATTGCAAATTTAAAAGTTGGTGTCATATTTGCAACTTTATCTACACCACCTTCACCAGCTAATGATTCAAAAACATATAAATGATCATCGCATGTAGCAAGACCATGCATTTTTTTCCAATTTTGAAACAGCCCAGCTTTAACACTTAAAACGGATTGGGCTAAAATTAATTTACTTGCAAATGGTTTTGGGACATTCATGGCTATATCCTCTGTTACTTTTGAAGCACTTCCTACACTATTACTACGTTTCTTATCTCCACTACTACTACCTTTCTTGCCTTTCTCATCCACTACTTGTGCTTTTTTCAATTGCATCACCGTTTCCTTCTCACTATCTAAAGCATCTAATGCTGCGGTTAATACACTTAATTCTTGACTATTAGCAATGGCAAGGAAATTACCTTTATATGATCTTGCATATTTTTGTAATAATAATCGTAAATTATGCAACCGTTCTGTCTCCGATTTTTGATACGATGTATACATATCACTCATTGTTTTCCTATATTCCGCACATTGTGTAACAAATTTTTTCGCCGCTTCACAATATTTTGCTTCTTCCATCCATAAATCAGCATTTGTACTAGGATCACCAACAGGGGTTGTAATAATAGTTTCACGTATTGAATTATATTTTTTAAATTGTTTCATAGCATCTTGATGTGCTACATCTACTTTCTTTTCCAACGCTGTTGCTTTTGATTTCGCAGTATCGGTAGATTTTTTTTGTGCTGTAATTAAAGATTTTAAACTTTTATTCAATGTTTCTTTTTCTAACGTATCAATAAATTTCTTTTTATGTTCCATAGAACTTGAGTGAAAGGTAATAAATTCGCTTTGGATACACTCAATAGCTGATTTTGGTTCTTTACTAGCACTTTTATTTAAAACAGCAATATTTTGTTTCATTGCTTTAATAGCATTACGCTCTTGCGCAATGAAACTTTTAAAGAAGACACTGTACACTTCCATGCTTCCTACGGATTGTTCCATGTGTTTCACTACATTTGCCCAAAAACTACGTAAGCTACCACCAAATACATCTGCATAAACATTTTTTCGAAATTCTTCATATTTTTTCACAGTTTGTTCAGATGTTTGTACCGCAACTTTTTTTTGCGCCACACCAAATACACGTGTTACAGTCGATCCTGCAGGTGCATTACTTTCCGTTTTCGTACTTTCTTCTGCAATTGATGTCATATTTATATGTCTTTATTAATTATAATAATAATAATAAACAGAGCTTATGAAATATTTTGTTCTTCTTCTTTCTTGTTTCTATCTACTAGAATATGTAAATATAAATATTTTTTGTTAATTCAAATTAAAAATAGGAAAAAATAGGAAGAAGAAGAAATGTTGAAGAAAGAAGATGAATGATGTGTTGTGAAAGCAAAACCGGAAAAGTATTATTAAATAATATTGTAAATTTCCGTATGATAAAAAATATTATAAAATATACTTTATCATTTACAAGTACTATATAATATTAAATTGATGCTGATGTACTACGTGCAATTTTTTTTCAAAATCGTATTTTACCAAAAGATAATAAAATTGATTTTAAAAAAATGAATTATTGGGATAATAATATTATGAACAAGAATTTAAAGTGAAAGTGATGAAACTTTTTGTTTTTTGGCTGCAATAGCAACAAAAACATCTCCGTCTTTATTGTCATCATCATCATCACTATCGCTAACCAAATCAATAACATCGTATTCATTGTTGTTTACGTCAGTTCTTTTTCTTTTTCTGGTTGAGTCTTCCTCATCTTCTGAAACAGCGGTGCCACCATTAAATAATGCAAACAATTCATTGTATGACAATTCTTTGTTAACATTGATTTCGATATCTTTCTTTTCTGATCTGTTATCATCATGACACAATCGGATTTCTTGAACAAAATTTTCGCCAGTTTTTAAATCATCAAAACGCCCAGACGACCAATGGTACATGCCTCCACGCAAACGTAATACTAAATGCAATACGGCTTCCTCTTGTATATTATAATCGGATAATGTACGACCATCTTCTAGTTGCTTACCTGCAAATATCAAACGTTGTTGATCTGGTGGAATACCTTCTTTATCTTGTATTTTTAATTTTGTATTTTCAATTGTATCTGTTGAAGGAACAAAAAGAGTGATGGTTTTACCAGTCAAGGTTTTTACAAATATCGTCATCTCAGACTTTTTTGAAACCGCAGTCTGTTTTTTTGTAAACGACGTCAACATATACGACGTCAACATATTAAGAGTTTCACCACATTTAATTTTTAACGTTTTTAATATTTGATTGTCTTTCAATTGCTTACCAGCAAATACCAATTGTTGTTCTTCTCTTGGGATGCCTTCTGTGTTTTCTACTAGATATTTGATATATCCAACAGTGTTACTACTACTAATATTCTTCAATTGTAAAGTTTTATGCATAATGGTTTCAGTGGATTCAGGCTGATGAACTTGTAAGTTTACAAACATCTCACCACGCCATGCTTTGAATTTTACAGTAAAATTAGTTGTATAGATTTCATTCTCTTTGAAAAACTGCCCGTTGAAAGTCATCAATTCACCAGAAGTATTTTTCAACGTTTTCATACTATCAACACCTTCATGATCATCCAAAATTTCTGCCTCTAATTTTTGACATATTATCCTATGATTATCGATGTATGATGCTGTGTTAACAACATTGACATCCAATGTACCATCCTTATCGCCATATTTAAAAGCAACTTGAATTTTTACTTTCTTTTTGAACGTAACAAGATATTTGTTGCCACGTTTCAATTTTTCATATGACGTTACCTTTAACCCTTTGGATGATTCAATTAAGATAAATTCTTCATCCTTTTTGCAAATATTATTTCTTTCAAAGGCCTCTCGAATTAAATCTTTATTTGAGAAATACATGTGTGATTCTACCACTGGTATCTCAAGAATATCTTTTGCATTTGCAAATACACATACAATTGGAATGTATGGCAGTGCATTGATTCTGATTTTTTCAAATATTTCAATATCTTTGTTTTCATTGTCAAATGCCTTACTTGGTTTAGGGATATTACCTAGTGACTCATTTAATATATAATCATTTGCACGTGCATTTGATATAAAAGCAGCGTTGTCTTTCACAAATATTCTTCCCCCTAAAAGGTGTTTTAAGAGAGCATTTGGAAGCTTGGAAGTTTTTTTATTGCCTTTGAAATGACTTTTATCAATAATTCCATCATTATTACACACAGATCCACGTTTTAATAAATCAAGATTGCATTTGATAACATCCCATAAATTGTAATAGTCATCTCTGCATACGTTAATCTGATGGTTGTTTAAGTTATATTTGTTTTTTACAAACAGTTCAACATCCTTGTTTTGCAAGTTCTTAGTAAAAGGCATTTCACACTTTGCTTTTAATCCTTCACAATTAATCTCAATTGGTATGAACGGCCCGGATTCAACTAGCGCGGCCATTATTATTATTTTTTTATTGTTGTTTTTATTTTATTTAATGTTTCGAAATGAAATGTATCTTTTGATTGTCTTTTGTTTGTCTTTTTGTTTTGTTTTCTTCTGTTTCTTTTTGTTTCTTCTATCTGTAATGTTTTTCTATTATACATATATATAAAAAATAATACTTTTCATTTTTTCTATAGTGTGTAGTTTTAATAAAAGTTAAAGTTTATAAAACTACCTCCTCCGTTTTAATATTCTTCGAGGTCTATTGATATGGATGATGGATAAAATCGGATATATAAAATGGATTTCTAGATGATGATTTTTTCAGTATTTGGATTCCGTATCGTATACCACGGTGGTAGAAGTTGTTTATTATGACGACTATTAATAGTAAGTACTATAATATCTATGACTTTTACGCAAGGATTATTACATAATTACTCTCGGTTATTTCTATTTTAAGGATAAACATTGGAAAAAACAGTCATCATAGGTGCATTTGGCTTTTCCCTCACATTTTTACACATGATGATAATGAAATAGAAAACCAACGCACCCAACCAGCCGTCGAATATTAATTATTATAGATAGAATTATAATACGCAGTACAGATGTGGTATAAGCGAAGAGGCGAGGATCTCGACTAATAATACAGAAGAATTGTTTTTTTCTTTACCTAAAACCATCGCAGCATACAAATGTCAATCAATAAATTCATATTAAAACAACTTATTAAATATAGCAACACATGGGATGTACCACGATCAAATATATTAGATTTTACATCAATCCCATTTCATTTAATAAGACAATGTAGTAAAAATAGTTTAACAAAATTTGGAAATAAACAACAATTTGAAAAAGCATGGAAAGATATTTTAACACCAACTGGTACATTTAAAGACATATTTAGGTGGAGTGGCAATGTAAGAGCACAATCACTTTTAAGGCGGATGTATTTGGAACATAGATATGGCTCAACAGATGTATTTAATAACGCAGTAGAAAAAGGCTTCAAGGATCCTCTTTTTTTCCCAACAAGAGATGAAGTATTAAATCATTTCGATATGCATGACTGGACGAGAAATAGTATAAAAAATAATGGCGAAGATCTCATAAAAAATAAGTTAATTACAAGTTTGAAAGATGAACACGATCCTGCTGTTGCTAACTGGGATTTGGAAAGTATATTAGAAGCTGCTGGTTGTTGTGTATATGGTCGTAATGAATTTAATCAATTTTGTGAAGAATTTGAATTTTATGAATTTTTAACTAGTACATATTTAGATGAACTTGTAAATTATATTAAAGAACGTTCCCATGAATCATTATCATCAAGGGGGGGAAGTAAGAAATCAATGCAAAAAAGAAAAGGAAAAGGCAATCATTATACAGTCCTTGAAGTTGGCGCTGGTTCTGGTAGAATGTCATATTATCTAAAAGAAAAATTAAAACATGATAAAAACATCTTCATAATTGCAACGGATCCTGGATCATGGCAATTAACGAAACATTTTCGTGTTGAACCATATTCATACCAAGATGCCATCAAAGCTTTTCAACCAAATATGATATTAACATCATGGATGCCATTAGGGGAAGATTGGACAAATGTTATGCGTAGATGCAATAGTGTGGAAGAATATTTATTAATAGGCGAGGCTGATGGTGGTTGTTGTGGAGACGCATGGAAAACATGGGGTGTGCGTGAAGATGATAATTATTCGAAAAAAAATAAAAAAAGATCAAACATGCCATTATATGAAAGGGATGGATTTTTAAAATTATATTTACATCAATTATCCAATTTACAATTGCAACGATATGATAGTAAACATTTTAATAATAATAGCCAAACAGTAGCATTTCGAAGACAACAAATGATGATATAAATTTGAAAGAGGCAGAGAGATAAATGTGAAGGAATTTGGTAAAAATGTATGACGTAAAATATAATATTTAGAAAAAAAATAAAAAAAGATCAAACATGCCATTATATGAAAGGGATGGATTTTTAAAATTATATTTACATCAATTATCCAATTTACAATTGCAACGATATGATAGTAAACATTTTAATAATAATAGCCAAACAGTAGCATTTCGAAGACAACAAATGATGATATAAATTTGAAAGAGGCAGAGAGATAAATGTGAAGGAATTTGGTAAAAATGTATGACGTAAAATATAATATTTATTACGACTTGGTTATTATAAATATATAAAAAATTCTCTTATATTAAAAATGATTAATATTTATTTTTATATATTATAGAAAAATAAAAATTACACTCTATACACACACACGCACGGACAGGATTCTCTTAACCATATTTTTTTCTACTCGTTTGATTATTTCCTAAATGAGATGTGGGTTCACTAAATGCACTACCGAAAAATCCAACTATGGATTTTAAATTCCATGGTGATTCATGTTCAGCTTCAATCGCACTAATCTCCTCATTTTTTGCATCGTCTAATAACTTTTTATTTACTAATTTTTCTATTGTATCATCCATTTTCATTCTCTTTTCCCTTAATATATACAAACCAAGAGGATCTGTCTTTCTATCCAAATATTTTTTTGCCATCAATACTTGTGTATTTTCAAATTTATTTATTTCACAATCACGCATTACATCACTTAAATTTTGTATGCATTTATCAATTTGGGCTAACGATGGCTCGTGTTCCTCTAATACTATTTTTTCGCATTCTTGAATACATGGATCAAGCCTTTTCTTTAACTTTTCACATCGTAGCAAGCGTTTGCTTTCTTCCATTTCAGCTTTTTTATCTGCAGCAACTTTCTTTTTTCTATCAGATTCTCTTTTTTTTTTCCATAGCTGCCTTCTCTTTCTCCAGCGCTATTTTCTTCTGTTGCAATGCCAATCTTGCTTCTTTTAATTTTGCTTGTCTCTCTTTTGCTTCCTGTTCCGCTTGTCTTTTTTTTTCTGCTTTCACTTCTTCCTCATGTTTTTTTCGTTCTGCTTGCACAAGTTTTTCATCTTCAAATTCTTGTTGTCTTCTTTTTTCTTCCTCTTTTTCTCTTTTATATTTCGCAAATTTGTCTTGTATTTCTTGAGCCATTTCTGCTGCTTTCTTTTCTTCTTCTTTAATACGTTTCATCTCGCGATGTTTTGCTAAACGTTCATCTTCTTCTTTTCTTTTGTCTGCCAATGCTTGCCGTTTCTTATCTAATTCCATTTTTTTTTTCAATTTTAATGACTTTAATTTTTCTTTTTTTTCTTGATCTTCCTTTAATCTTCTTTCCATCTTTTCTTTTCGATCTGCTTCTACACGGGCCCTTGCTTTAGCTGCACTTATAGCCTTTAGTTTTTCACTTTTTAAACGCATTTGTTCTTGACGTTCACGTTCTTCCATAGCTTGCTTTTTCTTATTTAATTCATATTCATCTGCTTGCTTTTTCTTGTTTAATTCATATTCATCTGCTTGCTTTTTCTTATTTAATTCATATTCATCTTGTTTCTCTTTTTCTTTTCTTAAATATCTAGTTTCTCTCCTTTTTGCACGGATCATCAATTCATTTAATTCTTGCCTTTTTTTCTCCAATTGTGCTTTATTACGTTCGACCATTTTCGATATATAATCCCCCGTTGCTGCATTGTCTTGTTTCATTTTCTTTTCACGTTCTAACTTATCAATATTTTCAGTTAATTCTTTTGATTTTTGGTCCATTTTACTTTGTTCTGTTTTCATTCTTTCCACCATTTCCTGTGTACTATTGACATAATCTTGCATATGTATATTAAACGCTTCAATCTCATCAGCAGACCGTTCAACTAACTTTTCTACTTGCTCACCAGCTATTTCAGCTACAGTTGATTTCAACACTTTATTTTTTTTCACCATTTCAAAAATTTTTCCCATAAGTTCTCGTTCTAATTTTTTCGCTACGTTATTATCTTTTTCTAACCTACCAAGTTTCTTTTTTGCCCTTTCTACCTCAGCCTTTAATTTTTCAGCTTCTTCCTTCGCATCCTTTGCTTTTACTTTAACACCAGCTTCTGCTTGGGAAGATTCATTGTTCATATGAGCTATTTCAGATCGTGCAGCCAATATGCGTAATACTAAACGTTTCAACTCTAACACTTTCGTCGCACGATGACTAACTAATGATTCAAAATCACTCTTTAAATATTCCACTTCAAGCTTATTTAATCTTTTAAATCCTGGATACATATCGTTAATTTCATCAAGTATAAGCTGTACAGATGCCGCAACCGCAACATCTTCTGCTTTATCAGAAGCCTTACTCCTTTTCAAAAAATTCATTTGTCGATTTGTTGAATATGTGGAACACTTTGCCGAAGGATTAATAACACTTTTTATTTCTAATTTAGTTAATATTGCTGTTTGTTTTTAGTCTGTACTTGTATGATGTGTATTTATATTTTAATAATAATTATTATATAATAATTATATTATTATTATTTATTATGAAGAACTTTTTTATACATTAACTACTACCATATAGTGAGTGCTGGAGTGCCAGAGTGCTGGAGTGCTGGAGTGCAGCAGTATTATATTACAGGTACAGTAATGTACATACAACATATAATACAACATGTAGTGCAAAAACAATGAACAATGTGTAACTTAAACTGGTGTATGCTGTGGTATGCTGGTATGCTAGTAGTATGCTAATATATAGCTGTGGTATACTTTACAAAAATAAACTAAACCTTCAAACACTGCTCTCGTCTTTTAAAAACACTAATTTATACTTATTAGAATACTATCCGTCGTCCTCGCTGTGCGTTTAAGTTCTTCTCGTCAACAAAAAAAGCTGGAAAGCCAGAAAGCTGCTGGAAAGAAGCTGGAAAGCCACCATCAGGAAGAAAGAAAAGTAGTATTAAACACTGTATGCAGTAACAATTATTATTGTATAGACGAACACGTCCTGTTCAAAATATCAGGCAAGAAAGAAAAATGGATATGAAATAATACAGATATAATGTACAAAGATGATGTGTCTCATACCCAGTTATTTTGTTCTACTATGCATAGTTTATTGTAGTAATGCTGAGTCGCAAATAAGCAATCGTTTTTGGGATCCTTTGAACTATGATATACATTGGAAAGATTACCATGACAATACAGAGTTTTGTAATGTTAAGTTATTGGATAGTAACAATGAACCACAAAATGTAGAGTTTATTGGCGGTTCAAAGACAGAACGACAATATAATTGTGCTAAAATCTATGAATATTGTCTAAAAAATTTTGTTGGGAAAATAAACTGTGCTACAATAAGCTCACAAATCATTAAACGTATAGAACCAAATGGATGTAATAATAAAGGTGATATTGATAATAATAATAATAATAATAATAATAGAAATAATGATAAAATAAATAATATACAAAACGTGGAAGAAAAGAAGTCATCACAGCAAGCATTTTTGTCGCCTCTTCTTCTCCTAGATAAACAATTATTACAAAATATAGTACCGATTACTTTTGTCGTATTAGGTGATTCAACAACCTATAGCAAACAGAGAGAATTTGAAATTAGAAATGGTTGGGGAAAATTTGAAAATATCCTATTTATTCACGATGAAAATTATGCACAAAGATTTTTCCCGTTACTTAGTGACTTACTGGACCATAAAAGCCCATTGTTTAGTCCATGTGCTTCTATATTTTTCTTTGTCAAAAATGATGCATACGTCAATACAACGTCGTTGCGATTTTGGATACAAGATAGAGGGACAAATGTTATGCAACATCCGTTATATGCTGGACAATCCTCCTTGTCATTTTTGAAAAATACTAGAAACTACGATGATAACAATAACAAACACAATATTAATACAAATTTAAGAGAAGAGGATATATCATATGAAATAAATTGTACTGAAAATTTAAATAGGCAAAGTGAAAGCTACAATAACGATAATAAATTGAAGGCAGAGTTTTTATTGCCATTCGCAAATTGGGATTCTGGTATCTTATTAAATAGTCGAGCTGTGAACCTAATAATTTCTGAAATTAAATTGAAAGATGCTACCCAACATATGATTCAACGGTTGAAACATCAAAAATATGGTTTGTTTCCATGTTTTTCACATGGTTTAGATAGCCTTAAGAGGCTCGCTCAATGTCTGAAATGGAGACATGATATACGTCTTACTCCATTTCCAAGTAAACAAGTCTTACTCCGAGCACCTGTAGCATGCAATGAGATTCATAGCAGAGAACCAACAGAAAGTGAAGAGATAAAGCAATATCCCATCACAATTCGATCTTCTTTCAAAGCCACAGATCCATCGTGTTACGAAGCTCCTTGCAATGATATTGAATGTCTGAAGGACATTACCAATGTGATAAGAAATACAATTTTCTTCGTTCCATCCTGTGCACGATATATCCAGCGTTTAATCTCCTGGTTGAAACACATAGCAGTTACGCTTACCAATCTTAATTTTCAAGGCGAAAGACAAAATATGGAAGGTATATTACAACATAATCAAATCTTTACGATTGCAGCCGAGAGTGATGATATACAATTTATTCGATCGCAATTGGATAAGCATGGGTTTCAACAAGTAGAAATATTAATTGCAAAAACCATTCAGAATAACCTACATGGAGCTCAGTTAAAACCAATGCATGGATTTTCAATTCTTTATAAGAGACTAATCAGTAACAATTATGACGTTTTGAATCGAATGAAATGGTTCATCCATGTAGATGATGATACGACGATAAATTTAGCAGGATTAGCATTTCGATTAGCAAAATACAAAGAACAAAATGATAAAGCAATTTTATTAACACACTTATTTGACGCACACATACCTAATGGAGCGGCAACTACTTTGATGGTATTTTCACATTTAGCATTTAAGAAATTTTCTCAAGATTTCATACGACATGCCGCGGAATGGAAAGATATGGAAAAAACATCGGCTGCAGCAATCCATGGATTCGATGTATTCTATGGCACCGTTGCAAGAAGAACTGATGTAAAATTGATTCATACAGAAGGCATAATTAAGCATGGCATTATTGTTGATAATACAATTGTTTTGGCATATGAACTTCATACATATAATAATTTTTCTAATTATGCCATGGATTTAACGTCCAACTTGTATATCAAAAAGGCGAATCTATTTTTAGCTTTAAACGAGAATTATATATTCAAAAAATCATTATTAAAAGAAACTCAATCCAGAGAAGACACATATGATCATAACAAACGCCCATTTTCAATTAAAGACCAAATGATTGATACGTCAAAATATTTCGTGGAGCATAATAACTTGAAAAAGGCTGGCGGAATTGGACTTCATTGGAAAAAATTTCTTTTTTTCTCATCAACTATGCCAATATCGCTATCAATTAATACTAATGCGAATCCAAATATACAACATTCAAATTTGTTAAAGTTATATTCACCAATTGTCAAGCCATCTATCGAGAAAAACTTTCGAACATGTAAAAACAACCCCTCTAATCTGAAAAATATTCATACTGTAATAACCTTTGAAAATAACCCATTAAGTTCAGGTGGTATAAATCCTGGTAATTTTGCTCATGCCATCAATGACCATTTGATTCCATTATATGCACTAAAAATGTTAATGGCAGGTCGTGATAGCAAGAATACTAAATATGAGAGGAAAAATCAAGTAATTTTCCTAGCTCCTGAGAAGAATTCTAACGATTTCTCGCAGGATCATCAAATTTTATTAAATTGTATTGGTGTTTCAGATAACCTACAATTTTTGGCAAGCGCAAGTTTTAATTGTGATGCTATAAGAAAAATATTAAAGGTGGGGCATAATGGTAACCCATCAAGACCAATGCACGTAAATGTTAATAATATTTGCTCTAACAATGTATACCATATTGACTCTGGTGGATGGGAACGTTGGTGGCAATTATGGAGTGTCCACATGAACGCAGCATATAATTGGGCAGCAGCTAGATACATGCCTAATCCATCTGCAAATGGTAGAAGTCCATATGCAATCGCTTTGATTTATCGAATGTTTGTATCCAACCTAATCACAAAAAATATAAGAGACCCATTTATGAATGATTTTGTATATCATGAAGTTGTATTTTCTAATCGTAAAGGTAAACGCCGAATATTAAATATGAATGAAATTGTAAACTATGCAATAACTGAATTGTCTGACATTGTTATTGTAGATAAAGATATTTTATATTTTGAATCATATCCATTGATCAAAGCTGCAAGGAAATTGTACCATTCGAAAGTATGGATATCACCACATGGTGCAAACATGGCAAATATGATATTTATGAACAAAGGCAGTACAATTATTGAACTTTTACCATATCGCTGCCAACGCTTACGTATATTTTTTCAATCCATGGCATCCATATTAAAATTAAATTACATGTCCATTGAACCATCGGATGCATCAGATGTTGACGGTTTACGAGGCGAAATGAGTCGCGATGCAACGGCTGTTGATGAAATTGCATTGGCAAGACGTTCATGTGATTTAGGGCAATGTATACGTGGTGAAAATTGGGAATATTATAATTTCACCATCGATCCAAGCATTGTTACGGAAAATATTTTAATAGCATTTGAGTAAGAAAGAATTGAAAATATACCAGTAGCGCAGTACATATAAAAAAATTAGAGGGGAGAGAGAGCTGGCTGGGCTGGGAGAGGCTAATTTTGTGATCTTTTATTAATTTTACGAAAATTCTCTAATATATTATCATACGAATCTCGTATTATACTTGCACACTTCTCATATATGCATATAGCCAAACATAATAAATTCTTCGACATTTTTGACCACTTTTCTTCCTTAAAGTAAAAGCTTGAAAACCCCTGGATATTTATATTGACCACTCTGTAGCCAACTATTATAGTAAAATTTCTAAAAGCACTAACATACGACCACTTTTGTGGTCAATAATAATGTCTTCAATAATATTAAAATTATAATAAATATCTAATCTAGGTCCTAGACTTTTCAAAGAAAATAATAAATATCCATATTTACAATACTTGAATTAAA